>KZ072315.1:161796-176836 GCA_002091845.1 Anopheles cracens
ATGGGGAGTTTTTTCTTGTCCCATTCTGCGTGGGAGTTGATTTCGATGTGGTGGCGAATGATGGCGTTGTGTTTACCAATCTTCGCTCACACCACACCCACACATCGCTCGCGGAGAGGATTGTTTCCAATCGCTGATTTATGTTCGGAGTCGAGGCTCAAATTCGCGTGCCGTTGTTTGGCGCTACTGCGTAAAACGTGACAGTTGATGCTGATGAAGTTGTCGTGTCGGAGAAGAAGCTGCGAAAAACACGTTCCGTGTGGGGGAGTTCTCTAACTGCGATTTGATTGCCGGAATAGGGATGTGCAGAAACACACCCGCGCGCGCGCTCATTGTATTGGTTTTATTTATTTGCCATCGATGTTTTCTGCAATCGAATTATCTGTATTGATTTTCGCTAGCATTGGTAGTTGTGAAACGTCAATCAAGAGTGTGTGATATTGAGCGTGTTTAGGAGAGAGTATTTTTTGAAAACGATACAAGAACTTTTCAAAATTCATAGCACACTCATTCACACCTTTGCAGGCTGTGTAACATTTCGCATTTTTTCTTCTCAAACCCCTACGATGTGTATCATTCGATGAAAACTGCTGTTTTATTTCTGCAGCGAAAGAAATGTGAAAGTATGCTGGTAGAAGAAATAAAAAACTCACATCAGCTTCAGCAGCAGCGGGGCAACATCTCCGACGAAATCGCAATCTACCGATGGTTCCGGTGAAAAGCTTATCGATCATAATCGAATAATCCACTCCAATCGACACGTTCTTAACTTTTGGCACTTTCTGTAGCTGTCGAGGCGAGCAAAACAGCTTCTGAGCGGCTTCGACGGGAGTGGAGAGCGCGCGAGGTCCTAAAAATATCGATCCCCGGAACCGTGGTGATACGACGGCGGCAGTTCCTTCTGCTCCTCAGTCCCAGAGCACTAGACACGGGAGTGGATCAGAAGGAAGGAAAATTGAACCGCGTCTCGTAAGTCGCGGGTGAAAGTGGAAGGACACGGCCAGCCGCAACATAAAAACACCCCCGGAACACAACATATCAGTGAATATTTATTTCGCTCGCTTCGGCTTTTATCGCCCATCAGAGTCCGCTCATCATATGAGCGGTGCTGATCCCGGTGGATGGTGAGAGTGATGTGGTGGTTAACTTGCCTGTTTTTTTTTCGTTCGTTACTTCTGATGCCTCCGCCCTACGTGAGCACAAGGAAGGAACTGAAAATCATCCGTTTTTCCCGTGACTGGTGCTGCCTGGAGTGGAGGAGAAGCGCCCGCCCGGGGTATGTGAAACGTGAGCTGCATGCCAACGTGCGGATAAACGAAAACTCGCGCCGGCACCGTTTCCTAGGCCGGGGATGTGTGTTTGTGTGTGTAGAACGAGCATGAAGTTGGGCGCTGCTTCGTGCGAATCTCGCTGTGCTTAGCCAGAATATCAGCCTGGAATCTGCCCCGAAGGGACCACAAACGTTACCGTGTGTGTACAGGCAGTTTCCGTTTAGCCGCTGTTTGGATCAGATGTTTTTTTTTCTTTTTCTATGAGAATAGCAGTCGACTGTGGTAATCGTTGGTACCATAGTTGATTCAGTATCAGCGATGAAATAAATGATGGAGAGAAATGAAGTTGACTAGTTATTTGAGTTCAAGGCAACGAGCAGAGAGAAGAGCACTTTCATACGTCACGAAGTCATCATCAGCGGGAGACATTTTAAGTTTTGTAGTTTTTTTGGTGCATTTTCCGCATTTTCTCGATTTCAACAAACCTCAACACTACTGCATGCGGTTATTAACCCGTCGGGCTTAGATTGTCCACACAACGGCGTGGAGTCAACCGTGTCTGATTCTGCAGCGTTTCATTTTAATATCCTCTAGCGTTGGACGTTCATTTCTGGAGCTCCTGTGAAGCACGGAAGCCAGCGTTGAGAGAGTGAAAAAAAATCCGTCCACTCGTCATATATAATTGAAAAATTAATTTTGTTTGGATTTCCGCAGCTCTTCCGGCGGCTCTCACCGGAAGAGATCAGAAGTCGGGGTCAATGAGAGCCCAGCTTGGTGCCGGCCGTCGCCTCCGAACGCTGACGTTGATGATGGGATGTTGGTTTTTGCTCTTATCGTTCTCGTGCCATCGCGCTGGTTCGTCCCGCGTCTGTTGACACTGATTCAGCAGAACACTATTATCACCACCACCCTGCCGGGGGGAATGGCATGGTGAAGTCACTTTCTCTCACTTCGGCTGGATTCGGCCACCGTTCTGCGATCTTTCAGCGCGAAAAATGGAACACGACGGAACGAAGTGGGTCACGCGAAAATCCCTCACCATCGGTCGTCATCATCCGGCAGCAGCAGCGCGGCGTGTCCTACTGTGTCCGGTGTGCGATAAGAAGCTCTGGAAAGTAAACGCAAACACAATTCCGGCCCGAAAGCTGGCGTGGAAAGTAAAAGCGGAAAACAAATGACGAACGCTTTTCGGGAGAAGTAGCAGGGAAGAGGAATAAAAAATGATTCCTTCTCAGAGTTTCTTCACGCGCGGCACGCGAAGAAGTGATGCAGAATCTAGATGTGGATCGCCCGATAGCAGCAGCCGCTGAGTGGAAGATGAGAAAACCGGCGTTGGGAGCGGGAGGGAAAAGCGAGCTGAAATAAATAAATAAGCGAACAAACGAGCCATCCGCAATCTGCTAAATCATCAATTTTAAGGGATTATCATATGATTTATTTTTATCACGCTCTGATTACGGTTTTATAAAGGATTTCTTTTTGCTGCCTTCCGTCGTCCCGTCCACTCGGATTGCAGAGATTGTGGAGCGTTCCGTCGTTGTTCTTAGTCGCGGCGTGATGATTCCAACATCGCTCCTTTCCGTCATATTTTCGAAGGAAACGTTTCAAAAAAGGTTTTATTTTTGAATCATGAAATGATTTTCCTTGCAATGATGGCAGAGAAGCGGTGGTTTGTAAAAAAAATCTTCGTAATTTGGACATGTTCCGGAAACGTCACAGCTGCCGATTGAATTTTTGTTGGTTTTTATTGTATATATAGCGATTTTTTTCATTATTCTTTTTTTAATGAATTTATTTAAACAACGGATTGATAGAATATATATGGTTTTATTTCAATATATAGCGTTCTTTGTATCTAGTCAGCTGTTTCGCTGCTTAGAAACGTCCTAATAATGCTTTACTTGTGTACTGTTTAATGTTATCTCCATCAAATAATGGAAAATAAGTATAGCTGTGTGGAGCATCGTGCGACCGTTTTACGCTTCGCGCAGACCAGGGCAGAATCGATGATCAGCGTTTTTTTTCAAATAATCTTTGCTACGCTTAGCTCCATCACAGTGGAGCGATGCGAGCAAATTATGAAAACCGTCAACCCATCGTGCCAGGCAGGAAGCCTACACTCCCAGCCCGAGCGCTTGTCTGATCGATCGAAAGTACAAAGCTTAATTAAGCCATAAAATTTCCAATTATCACGATGAAGTAATTAATCGCCTTCGGCGGTTTTTCGGCTTGGCGCCCTCGAGGAAGCCTTAGCTCTCGTTCATCGTCGTCGGTTCATCATCATCTTTCGGTGTCGTGGCAACATACGTCGCCCGTTGCCTTCTCTGCGGTTGTGATGAGGGTTGGGCTATCCGCAATCGAATCCGCGGCACCGAAACAAACCGATCGGATCGCGGAAGCAGTGGAAGTGTGTGTGTGTGCTCCCAGGTGGGTAGAAGGAGCGAACAATTTCCGCTGCTGGCCATATCCGTCCGCTATTATACACCATAGATCTGACGCCATCTGACGTTTATGAAGTGACATCAAATGGTAAAATCTCCAGCGGGCGGAGAGCTTTCAAACGATATTAAAATAAAGAAAACCCGCGAATCATCCCCCTGCAGGCGCGGGACCTTGAAAGCTTGCTGCGTGGCTTGCCCCCCGTGGTTATGAATGCGCAATGTTGGTCCTTCGAACCGGATCGGCTCTTGAAATCCCTGGGCACTGAGTGAATGTGGGCGTGTACCGTCTGCAGATCCTCGGCGTTGTTTTCACCTCGCCGTTCTGCTGACTAATTGTGAACAAATTAAAAAGTTTTAATAATTAATTAAAATACTCTGAAGCGTATAGCGTCGGCAAGAGTGAAGCTGAGCAGCTCCAGCGAATCGTTCCCCGGCTGGCTGCAGGCAAGCAATAGAGCAACTAGGCAACGCAAGTTTTAATGAGGTTTTTCTCACCACTGTTTAATTTTGACGAGTATATTAACATTAAGCTTTGTTCTTTTTTTCTATTTATCTCTCTCGTTGCAGATTCCTGAAATTACACAAATACAACAATCCCGGCGCGCATCGTCTCCTGAGGGTGTTCATCTCGATCGGGATTCGTCCCGCAAATGAGTGTGGTGTGTTTTTTGTCGTGTGCGCTAGAATGTGTGTTATTTGCGTGTAAGTGGAAATTGTGAATAGCGTTTCGTTTCTCTTAAGAGCGTCTCCGGAAAAAGAAGAAGAAATCAAAATGTCCGCATATGAGACGAAAGTGTGAAAGTGCGCGCCGTGTTCATATTTGTGTGCAAGTGTGAGCGTGTGAGACGGGTGGATGTGGGTGAGAGAGAATCGGTAAAGGAAGTAGCGGTTGAAGTGGAGTGGATACGGAGGTGTTGGGGGTGGTGGTAGAAATCCACCCACACGTCCACACCACGACCATTTTGTAGTGGGCAGCAGTAGTGGCGTTACATGTGGGAAATGTTGGATCCCGACCTAGAGTGTGGCAATGAGTGCGGTGGGCCGGGGCCTCCCCCCGAGTTCCTCGTGCCACCGCCACCGCGGCCACCGTTCCTGGCGGAGCTGGTCAACTGCAACGAGGAGCAGCTGCAGCAGACACCGTTCGGTGCCGGCGGTTCCTTCGCCGATGTCGACATGTGCGAGGCGTTTCCGGTAAGTAGAGTCGGATATAAATCGTGCAACATCGATTAATTTAGCTTGATGGTGCCGCTACGAATGCGATGTTGAAGTACGTTTTCGAACAAGATTGCTGAAAAGTTGGTGGAACATACGTGGGAGGGATTTAATTGAAGGGCTAAACCCTTTGCTGAAATTTTGCCGTAAAGCGCCTGCTTTAGATAATAATCCTTCCTGTAGTTCAATCTCACCGAGAAGGGGGCATACGGAATGAACCGAGATCCATAATCCGCCTGAAATGTTGCTTTCCAAATTCATCGAATGATGTAGGGTAGTCTGTGTCGAGCATCGCACATTCATCCGCACGTGGCAATCGTAGCTCCTCTTTTCGAACTTCACTCCTCGATCGGATTAAGTGTAATTGAAAGCCTGTTTCTGCTTGCCATCCGCCGTCTTTTTGCTCTGACGCCCGTTCGGGATCGTCGGTTGCAACGCGTATGTGTATGGAAGTGGTCAACGTCAGGTCCATTTAGCATCGTTCACCTTGCAGATACGGGTAGATCGGGTAGTACCCGACCGGATATCCAGACTTTCTGGTTTGTACACCATCTGTTAAAGGTGAAATGTTCCAGTACGGACAGCATTGCCAGAATAGTGGCTCAAGTTTTTCATAATTGGAAAGACTTCCTTTCTTCTCGGATAACTGAACGGAAAATTGATTTTTGTTCCTATGCTGAGAATGAACCTACCATATAGGTGTGGAAGGTTTTTCCAAGCTATTTTTCTCTCCTCTTGTTGGGCTATGAATCCGCTTCCTCGACAGAATGCACTTAACGCCTTTTCAGAGTAGTAAAAAAGAGATACTTTCCTTTCGATTCGATTATTTTACACCTCGAATGTGAGAACTCGCTTTCATCGCTCCATATGTCATACTATCTCTCGGTTGGCAGATACAGTGTGCTGTCCAAGTGACCGTTTTATGTGGGCTTCACGGCTTGAAGCCATTTATGTATGTACTGACCTCGTCCCGGGGTCCTTATTGTTTGGGATAAACCGGACACAATAAACCTTCCCTTTTTCCCCTCCGGTCGATGATGGGCTCCTTCGAGCGATAGAGAGCAGCTTAATTCCGACCCAGCTCACTGTGCAGTTAGCTGCTTGCTGTTTCTCATAAGCCTGTTCTATTTCCACCTTCATCTTTCTATTGCCGCGCGGGGTATGAGTTATGTGCGAGTCGTTGCTTGGACACTCAGGTCGAGGTCTAGTGTTGATGGTGGAGACTGCGAAGGTTTACTTTTGTTGTTTTGTCTAACGTGATGAAAGCATGAAGCTTTCCATGAGCCGGAAAAACTCGCTCCGGAAACTATTTTCATTTCACGCATAGACACACACACACACACGCGCGCTCCCAGACACCCAGAGTGGAGCAGCCCTTTGTTCTCCTTATCATAATAAATCAAATCGAACCCAATGAACCAGGGGAGCGGCAAGAGTGCACGGACTATTGTACGTTTGAGACCTTTTTCTCCTTCGGCTATGATTTGATGATGGTCAAACAATCATAAGGGGCTGACCCTATCGCGTGTGCGGCAAAAGTTGTGCGCAATCACACACCCGGAGACATGTACACCGCTGGGTGGGTTCGCGGGATCCCTTTCTTATCGGTAGTTTGCGATTTCCCATTTTGTACGTGTGATGACGGCGAGTCACCGGGCCGAGCTTTGCGGTGTGGAGATGAATGTGGCCAAGTCGACGGATGACCATTGTACACCGGCACACCAACTAAGCTCGCTGGTGCTGCAATGTGGACCCTCCGAAACCAGTGCAGCCAAACGATGGTGTGATCGACTGATTGGAAGGATGGTGGGGAAGAGGAGTCCATTGTGTTTCCACCCGGGTTGCAGTTCATTGTGCAGTGCGGGATATCAGCTCGATAGATCTAATGCGATCGTACCGTTGTAAAGTTATAAGGTTTTAGCTGGTGTCTATGTATTGGGAATGAATCTAGCCGATAGATACTGCCGACAAAATATTGCCAGATAGAATTGGCTTTTAAAGAATTGCATTATTCTGTTTGTGAATTGATTTTTATTAGATAAAGCCTCTCACATTGGAGAAAGGCAAATGTAGCTTCAATTAAAATTGGACTTTTTGGAGTTGTCCTTAAATAATTGTGTTCTTTTTGAATTTTTTAACCTTCACCCCGTACATTACTGTACGGAATTCATCCAACTTACAGGTGTATGTATCCCCAATGCATTTAATGAAATAAACCAAGTAGTGGACTCGAAATGCTTTGTCCAATACTCAATTTAATTATCCCTTTTCACCATTGGGTATTTCCTGCAAAAATGGACTATTATGTTGCCGAGAAAAACCGGTCATACGGGTGGATGGGAAAACCATTACGAAGATCGCAGCAAAAGATTTTCCATCGTGATCAATTTTCGTTTTCTGTATTCACATTTCACAGTCAGAGCTAATATGGGTTCAGCATTATTTTCGCTCCACACGTGTGTGGCGGAATGGTCACAAAAAAGTAGAACGTGTGTGAACGTCGGTGGGTTCCTAACGGCGGGTAAGTGTTTAACGGAAACGAGAACATACGCTCAACCCCCCCAAATGTAACCCTCCGTGAGGGAGGTCTCTAACGCAAAGTTATCGTCTGGTAGATTTTGTTAACAGCACTCTCGCATTGCTTCTCTGTTCGCTGACTATGTGTGTTTTTTTTCGGACGGAGCCTAATAGGGAAGATTGTCGTTGGAAGGGTTTTTCTGCATGTTTTTTTTTGTCTGCCGCCTCTGCTCCCGTGCCTTTCCTGTTGTCTAGGTCATTTTAGTCGAAGCTCTTTTGACCGGAACGGGGCTGCGCTGCTAGTAAGCCTTTTCAAACCGCTTTTAACTCCTACATCCGTGGCGGAGTTTTTACGTACGCGGCAGCAGCGGGAGCGCGTTTCCCTGTGTTGGGAAATCCATTAACGGCACTATAAATGTCGGGTAGAATTAAGTTTTATGGAATCTTGGTCGTCCCGGCACAGTTCGTGGATTAGAGGTTGTATGTACACTGCCCGCTGTGTTTTTGTATTGCGTATCCTTTCGAGTTGGGTTTTGTAAGCCGTTTTTTTTTCAAATCAACATTTGATGACGTGAACCAAAAACGCCTAAATTTAGCTTTCTATAAATTTGCATTTGTTCGAAAAACGTTTGAATAATTTAAATTTCCCCCCCCCCCCCCCCCCTCGGTACACATATTTCCGTTTTGAAACTTTTCCCATCAAGACTGTTCTTTAAAAGTAGTAAATGGTAGAAATAAAACGATACCAACTCAACATGGCTGAAACTTCTTGTGTCTCTGGTTTATTGCCGACCGGTTCGGCACAGTGTCTTTCAGACCAGCAGCAGCAATCGAATCGTACGTGCCGGCCACACGGTCATCCGAACAGAGGTCGGCCTAATTGAGTTATTAATTGAGGGTTTAGTTTTAATTATCTTCATTTCATTCCTCAACAACTCGGGCATCAATTAAGAATAAACAGAGAATTGACGCATATTTTTTCTTCTTCCTCCCTTTTACAGATCATTGACGCCAGTTACCACAGTGGTCCATCATTCCAAACCTCCGCCATGATATTGCTGTGTTCAGGGCTTCTGTTGTTAGTCATTTTTATTTCATCGTTACTAGTGTGGAAGTAAGTATCACTACAATAGATATTATATTTTTCAGTTCATTGCACATGCACATATTTCTTGTCGAGATTGAGTCGTTGAATATGAATAACTACAGTGCAAAGAATTCATTCAGCTGGAACACAACAAATTAGAACTATGTATATAAAGTAAGAGAAAGGCAAAAGTGAAAAACTTGTCTTTGTCGGAATGAAACACTCTCCACACAATAATTAACAACAAGAGACGCGGTACTATAGAGCGCGTTTGAATAAGAGATACCCATGACCCAAAGAACAAACATGATCCGCCCGGTTTTATGATGTGTCCTTTGAATTGACTAAGTTCACAGTATGTCTTTGCTGCTGTGACGGTACGATAACTGTTCCTAGGGATTGTGATGCAGAGCATTATTTATTAATCTTTTGCCTGTTTATTTTACATTGTAGAGACTAAATGACTGGTCAAGTACGGTAGTTGCGGGAATCTGTTAAAGAAAGCACTTGTGCTCAAATGGTTGGAATTTTGAAGCCCGCAAAGTTCTCGTACCGCTGCTACTGTACAATGTTGTTATTTTTTTCCTCTACAGTCGTTTCTTAAGCAGTACTTCATCATTTGTAGACCAGGCACTTTCCCCAAGCACGTCCAGAAACTGAGAGAGAGAAAAAAGGAGAGCGGAACATCCGGCTTTTCAAGACCCGTAAAGGATGGCAAGCAGAAGGCAGCAACAGTGGGAAGTTTGTTGTAAATATGCTTCAATTAATTTAATTAGCTGCACAAGAGGGGAGCAAGCGCGTCCTTCTGACTTCGTCTTGTTTCGCAAATATGACCGCCGATCCGCCGGTTTGGGGACGTCTTGCTCTAGGAGCTTTCCAAAAACCGGAAACGAGTCGACAATAGAGAGGATACGGGACAGCGACCAACCAGCTCTGACGGCAACCAAGAGGAAACCGACCTGGTGCGCTGGTGTAAACAAAGTACAAATTATCAAAGCACTGGCGCCGGCCGGGTGTGCGGCGGAAAGAGTTGATGTTTTCCACAGGATATTATCCTTTGCCCTCCGTGGCAAACAACAAGGATGCTGCTTAGCGTGGCGATCTTCGCGCGCGTACATTGCTTGCTGCTAGGAGAAGGAAAGGAGGTCGACGAAGTTCGGGCTCGGGCTTCGAGAGCGAGCTGAAAATGTAGATAAATTGCGTGCTGCTCTGCGCCAGCAGAGTAGAGTTGCTTGGACGGGGTTTTTACCGCCGGTGAGCACGAAAGAGGAAGTACTGCGGAACACTATATTGTTTTATGATATTTATGTTGAGAAAGGTTAATTGTTTTGTTTGGATAGTGTGTAGCATGGATTTCCTACGGAAAAGAAAATGTTGAAAACCAAACCATGCACCGCCACTGCGGAGGAGTTTGAAGATGAAGATAAGGATCCATCCAGAGAGGGAAGTGATTGATGGCGATGTTACGTGATGAGGTAAAATCGTCATATTGGCATTGTAAGTCTGTCTGACTGGCAATCGATTAGCTTGAAGTTGCTGCCGTTGTACATTAGAACAGCTGACGATTACTAGGGCGTATCTAATACCAAAGCACGTTTTGTGCCAGTAAATGACGACACCGACGGGCTGTGGTTGCCAACCATCAGTATAACATTTTCCTTTCTCCGGGGTAACTGTTGGTGTCTTCTGAGTTTACGTCGGTTAATTACGACGACGCAAATATTTAATCATCCAATTGAAGATGAAGTTAAAGTTCGTATCGTTAGCTACGAGAACGATGGGTGCGCTGTGTTAGTTTTAAGCATAATGGCTCACTCGTTAGAGCTGCAATACTGTATAAAATACGGCATTCATTGCAACCGTATATCCCGTTAATCTTTTAGCTCCCCAGAAGTTCGTGGAACGAAATCCATTTTCTCGCGTTGAATAATATTGTTTGTAATTAGCTAGATCAAGTTCAAACAATTACGCGAAAGTATGGAATACGCTTTAAAAGCTTCTTGGAATACCATGAAAAGAATTTCATTCTTACCAACCAACAGTGAGTCATCCAGTACGACCTTACCGGCATTCGGCTATGGAGCGTCGTCTGTGTATTATTGAATATCTAGGCTTAGTACGCAAGTCTTCTCATCTTTCGAAGTAGCTTTTTCCAAGTAGAAACGATTTGCTAGCAATTTTCTATTTCTTAGAAAAAGTAACTAGAGCGCGTGTGTCGTAACCCCCACGGTGAAGCCTGTTTTCCTAACATACCTCGTCAGAAGAGTACAGCGTACGATAAAAATTCCTTTCTCCGTTCACCTTGTGCCAAGTTATTTGTGTGGAGGAAAAACAAAACGTACCGCTTAATTCAAACTATTTGAGAGTCTACAGGAGTGTTTTATGATAGGTTTTTTTCAAAGCTTGTTTGAAAAACAGCTCGATAAAACACTTAACGAGCAAACGCCACACAGTAAGTAGAGAAACGGCTGAGAATGTGGGGTGTACAAGTGTTTCTTTTTGTTGAATGTAATCAACCTTAACATTAAACCAACGATTCTCCCTAATCCCCTGTAGAAGAGGGGTGTACAAGTGTTTCTTTTTGTTGAATGTAATCAACCTTAACATTAAACCAACGATTCTCCCTAATCCCCTGTAGAAGGGACTTTGTTTTCGACAAAAGAATGTCACAAGAATAAAAAAAAACTACTGCTTCTGTTTCAACATAACGCATATTTGGAATACTTGCAAAGATATTGGAAACACTGTCGTACATGCGAGTTCGTCGCACGGAATGAACCAAACCCCGCAGCCTGCTCAGTGTCTTATTTTGACCTCTGTCACCAAAAAGTGTGGCTGACGAAAGTTTGCTGCTAAACTCTTCTCACCATCTTCTGTGCCAGCACAGCACAAACGCATACGTTCAATTTCCCTCGGTTCTAATTTCCAAACCGGCGAGTGACGTAGAAACGGACGTGTTTGCTGTGGCTTGGCTGAAGATGGTCCCCACGTGGAATGAACTAAGTTCCGGTGGTATTTTTGGCGAAGCTGTTCTGCAGTATGGTCGGACACGCCAGCAGTAGTGTTTCCGTATCGATGTTCCAGGAACAGAAGATTCGTTTGGAAAAAGCTTCAGGAATTTGTTTCCCAACTTCACACATCCACTTTCCTCCTTACTTAGATTCGGGTCACTTGCATCGCGTAGGTAGTTGTTGCACCTGAACGGCAAAAGAGAAAATGATATTTTGTGCCGAAAGCGGGAAACTTTTTGGTAAATGAAAGGCACGTCCTCTGTCCTATAGGATTCGGTGGACGGCTGTGGAAACATGTGTCGGTATAGGTACCGGTAGAATTTACAGTAGAGCATTAAGATATCTTCATGCCGAGAATGGGTGAACAATTATTTACTTTGAACATTTGTTTTCCAAGGACAGAATTTAATTAAAGTAAGTAATTCCAGTTTGATAGATGCAACCTGAGTTCTTGGCACACATGACAAGATAATAAAGCTGCTTGGGGAAGAGTATAGAGTCTAGCCTACCCAGTATACTGATGATGGGCACTTCAGAACTGAGCACACAGTTTGTGGAGAGAAGGCTCCTGCATGTGATTTGATATTTTGGATGCCGTCAGCAGCAAACTTTCATCGAGTGCTGCTCTCCGTACAAACAATCTTGATTTTCTTGTGAAAACATAATCGTCCTAGAACCGTATTATTGATTCTGGCGTACTATTATAGGACTGGCGTTTTATAGGACATCCCCAGAATGTTTGGCAGCCAAGTGCTATCTTTCAGCAGCCAAAAAGCTTAAAAAATATCGCTAAGTTTTTGTATACTACAATATATGATCTTCCTAACTCTGTTTTCATATGTTAGACATAATTTAAAATTTGTATTTCAAAGTAAGTCTTATCTTTACTTATAGTTATAGGATTTCTTGCATTTACGTTTTGTCGTGTAATGAAAGAGTTAACGACTCCCCAAGGATAGCTGAAAGTATCTAGCTCTTCAAAGGCACACGGCGGATGGAAATCGATGGTAGAACCGAGTTCAGCCCATCTCCTCCTAGAGACAGTGACACATCACTGTTGGGCGTGGTCGTAAACGATGTACTTATCCGCGGCGCAACTATGCGAAGAAGCATTTTCCCGCACGGACGCCCCGTTGTACGCGTTTTTGTGGCATTGCTCTCGCATGATGCTGTGGTCCCAGGAGTGTCTTGGTTGGCTACTTGCTGCTCCGGCAAGGCGGGCCCCTACGTAAAAGGGAGAATAAAAATAAAACCCCCATCGTGTGTTTGCTGGGACCGGTACGAAGTGTCACGTCGCAGCATTAAAATTAAAGCAAATACATGACTCAAACTTCACGAGGGACGAAGTTGACAAGTCCGTCCGTCCAGACGTCGGGACAACCGAGGAAGAAACCGATGCGGTGCGACAAGATCGTTAATCAATGAGCGGTGGTGTGGGTTTTTGAGCTGCAAACAAGACGATCATGGGGTGGAAAGTCTTCCGTTTTTCCCGTCGATCGAAAACGGGCGAGGTTTTCTTTGCTACAGCAAAGAGCGCACAGTAAGAGCGAAATGGCGTGCGCGAAAGGTTTCGCTAACCGGTGCTGTCTTGTTGGTGGATTTTCGGTGGAATTTCGCCACAGCTGTCTGGCGCGTGACGCGTTCGTGAACACGCCCCCCACGCGACTAGAGTGGCGACGGGCTAATGCGGTTTGAGCATTTAATGTGCTGCTCTATCCAAGCAGCAGTAGAAGTAAAGCAGCCCCACTGGGGTTAGGTTAGGGTTTTTGTGGTTCGCGTCGGTATGCTCCAACCGCACGCAGCGCGCATTTTCCTCCTCTTTTTATCGGTCTTTTTTGATGGTTGATTTACACTAAAAGAAAACCACCGAAACCGAAAGCAGCGCATTCCTGTGTGAACCTTCAGCGCTCTGGACGTTGAAATTGGAAATGTGTTTTGAGCAGTTTGTGTGCGCGTGTGTGTGCGCGCTGCTGCTGCCGTTGCGCCCCAAAACTCCTCAATGACAAAATGAAAGATTAATGGTGTGTTTGTCTAATGTGAACGCTCGTTCTCTCCTTAAAAGACAGACGCACTGATAGCTTTTCCACGCGATTGATGATGATACTCCCGCGTCTGAAGTCGTTCATTGGTCCTGTTCCCCAAAAAACGAACGGGAGAAACATCACTAAAAATCGATTTCGTCTTGTGTTGCTGCTGCAATGCGTGATGAGCCCGGTGGAGTATGGACGAACATCATTAACACCGTTGTTAGCCGATAATCGTGTGTCTCCTTTTAATGGGTTTATTTTCCGCTTTAAATCAAATAAACTTTTCAATAAAGAATCATTATTTACGATGGCTCCTCCGAAGACGAATTGGCAGTTGGCGTGTGTCACCGGTGGATTATTGGCTTTGTGGTGTGTTGTGAGTGACAGAATTGTCTTTTAAATATTTCGTGACCGGCACGACGATCCCGTCACGCGCATTGGAATGTGAAAAATCATTTTAGTCAACCTTTCATGGCCGTGTGTCAACCAGTGGAAACCGATACGCTTCTTTCCTGTGGGACATAAATCTTTTGGGTGTTCGGTTAAAACTGTCCACACGGTCACAACCTGGCCACTGCATTAGAAAAAAAAATGTTTGACTTCGGAACGGACGGGGGATGACGGCGTATCGCTTACGGAAACGATCGATAGCACGGACGTTTCGGTTCGATTGGCTTACGATCGGTTTTCGTTAATGTGCTTTTTACACGTTCGCACCTATATCGATTACCTGATGAGGAAGTTGCTGGATGAGCAAAGCGTTTCTATTCCAAACGCTCCAAAACTTTTCCTCGGATGTATAAGTGGGCATTCAAACAAAACAAAAAGTATCGCATGATCATCGGGCTTGAACATAATTTAAGGGGTTTGGATTTAGTTTCCATTTCGTTTGGGTGGGGTGATGATCGTTCTTTTCCTTCTCGAAATGAGAATATTCAATACATCTTTCGTGTGGGGTTGTCTGAAACAAAGAAGTCCGAAAAATACATGAAGCTCCATGAGGCATCTTACTTTAAAAAAACCTTTAAAAATGATTGAAACTTTCTGAGTGTTTACCCGTACGCTCGTTGAAAGCTTCTCGTTGAAATCAAAATCCTATATCCCTGTTCAAAACGATGCAGGCTTCATTCATTAATATCCTAAACCACCCAACACGAAGCGGCAATGAAACGTGATTGAATACAACCAGGATAATGGATAACAAAGCTCGACATAATCGGTGTTCTTTGCCAGCTTCTGGTCGAAGCTCCGGTTGTGTACCATTTCAGTGGAAAATGTGTGTTGCAAAATGCTGTCAGTTCCCTTTGAACTCGGCAAGACTGCACGGTTTTGAAATAAAACGTTCGGTTTGTGTGGTGCAGGGGATGGTTGAGCTTCCACACGAACTATTCTTTCCCACCTTTCCTCTGTTTGGAACTTTTGCAAAGAAAGGATTGTTTTTCCACATACTTTCATCGCGTTGTTTTGCGTTCAT
>KZ072315.1:208009-218207 GCA_002091845.1 Anopheles cracens
TCCCTACTGGTGGCGGCGAACAACTTCTTGCTGCGCGACAACACTACACGTCGGCGAGCAAAAAAACAAGCAGACGGTACCGTGTGTCTGTGCTGCTATTCGGTATTTGCTTTTCACGATCGTTCCACTGCCGAGGTTTGCGAATTTTCCTTCCTTTCTGTCTCGCTTTTCCGTGAGATTGCACCGGCGGCAGCCGAAAAAGAGGAGCTGCAAATAATTGCGGCATATCTCAATAAATTTCTTTCGAACCACACAACCATCAAACCACGGCCCTGCCCGTCGGTGGATGATATCGTCGTCATCGTCGTTGTCGTCTCTCATCACGGGAAGACTCTCGACACGGCGCGAGTCGGCGGGAAGCGGGAGGATTAAAAATAATTTCTCAATTAAGAAGCACACACCACACGGCGTATACACAGGACTGGCGCGTGTTTGTATGTGTGCGGTTGGCTGCCTCTCACTCGCACCCTACACCACCACGGTTGTGCTCAATTATCGGGTGGTCGTTGTGTTTCTCCCCCCCCTCCCCTCAGCGAGCAGGAAGTAGTCACCACCACGTGTAAGGGAAGCGCGAACAAGAGCCGCGCGCCCGCGAAAGATGCTGATTATGTTCGCGAGGCTGCACCGCGGTCTTTATGTTGCACTGCACCAATTATTCGGTACCACCGAACGACCGACCATATGGTCGAGTGTCTGGCGCGATGCGTTTTTGACTTGTCTTGTGTTCTGTGTGTCTTTTGCATACGGAGCATGTCTCCTCCGGGTGTGTAAAGGTCGTGTGTTTGGACACCCCATTACTCAACCTGCCACATTGCGAACAAACTGCACCGTACGGGTAGTAATTAGAAGTCTAAGACACGCCGGTACGGTGGGCAAGCTGTTCGCATGTTCCGCAGCCAGACGATGTGCAAATAGACGCGGCAATCGATCAGTCCTTGTCCCGGCGGGTACGGTGCTTTGGAGTTCGATCAAAGGTTGTCACGTGTCTGTTGCGCGAGACCGGACGGTCTGCTGTCATGCCGGTGTTGTCGTGCGCTTGGAGGATGTTGCGATTTTGTAACTCTAAACCCACCCAACACGTCGTTTCTGTCGTCACTTGCCTTTCCCCGCGTGGCAGGATAAGAAGCGCATACGGAAGAAGTCCTCAGACATGTGGCAAGATAAGAAGAACGATTTAGTGAGCTCCGGGACGATGGATAAATGGTTTCGTGTTCATCATGTACGAAATACGTAAGTTTCATTTTTGTCTGAAGCGCACCTAAAGCGGTTATTAAATTAGGTACATCCATCGCACCTCGGTACAGCATCCGTCAAGCCGAGGACTTTAAATGTATGCTCCCTAATATCTTTTCATGTATCAAACTCTCTTGCACCAGACCGAATCTCGTTTTCCTCCAGAAATGAAAACAAATAAATCGATCACACAACCATCAAACCACGGCCCTGCCCGTCGGTGGATGATATCGTCGTCATCGTCGTTGTCGTCTCTCATCACGGGAAGACTCTCGACACGGCGCGAGTCGGCGGGAAGCGGGAGGATTAAAAATAATTTCTCAATTAAGAAGCACACACCACACGGCGTATACACAGGACTGGCGCGTGTTTGTATGTGTGCGGTTGGCTGCCTCTCACTCGCACCCTACACCACCACGGTTGTGCTCAATTATCGGGTGGTCGTTGTGTTTCTCCCCCCCTCCCCTCAGCGAGCAGGAAGTAGTCACCACCACGTGTAAGGGAAGCGCGAACAAGAGCCGCGCGCCCGCGAAAGATGCTGATTATGTTCGCGAGGCTGCACCGCGGTCTTTATGTTGCGCTGCACCAATTATTCGGTACCACCGAACGACCGACCATATGGTCGAGTGTCTGGCGCGATGCGTTTTTGACTTGTCTTGTGTTCTGTGTGTCTTTTGCATACGGAGCATGTCTCCTCCGGGTGTGTAAAGGTCGTGTGTTTGGACACCCCATTACTCAACCTGCCACATTGCGAACAAACTGCACCGTACCTTTCCGTGCCTCCCAAACCATACTCTTTATTTGAATAGCGCCCGGGTCGCGTCGCTCTGACATACAGCATAATTGGGAAGAGGAGAAAAAAACGACGCGATGCATTTTCCGGGAAAATATTTCCCGGTTGCTTTGGTAGCAAAGGCATGGCTGGAACAAGTAAAGCGGAGAAGAAATCCCATCTTCCATACTGGCAGCTTTCAACAAAGCAAGTGAATGCACTCTGTCTGTATTGTTGGTCCTTCGAACGGGATCAATAGACGTTGCGTTGCCGAAGGTACCGAGGGAGCGGATGGAAAAGCGAAAGAAAATTGTTCAAATACTTTCACTTTTTGCCCGAAAAGCGAACGAACTCTCGCTTCTGCCACCGCTGGAAGCCAATAAAAATCATCGTACAAAAACCCCTTTCTCTGCCACGCAAGAAGCACGTGCGCGAGGTGAATTTATTAAATTGCGCCGGTTGCTGCTGGTCGTTAAAGGAGCAAAGCTCCAAATCTCCTAATGATTGGAGGAAAGCTGAATCGATTTGCTGAGCATTTATTAATTTTCTTTATCTACAGCTCAGCCCGAACCCTGTGCTCGTTGCCGGTAGGACTCGACGAGCACGTCGTACTGCGCCATGTCCGAAGAAATGTTCCTGCTGGCGAACCACATTCGAAGACGCATGTTCGCAATCTAAGTCTGTCGCTTATGTGCTCTCGCATTCCCTCTCGATTCCACACCATTTATATTTTATTACTATTTAATCTCGATCTGCCATCCGGAGGCAGTCCGGTTTTGCCGGTGGAGGTTTTAGTGTCCAGTGCGCAGACAGCAGCATCTAGCCATTATTACCTTTATCGGGGTACGGAGCCAAGCAGCAGCACCGGGGCGCCGACCGTCAGAATAGGTTTGTAATCCTTAAAACCGTTCGCAATCGTTTAATATCCACTTATTGATAGAGAAGAACCGCTCAAACGGTGCTCGAACGCTGCTGGAGAGGACTTTCGACCAATTTCGTGTAGTAGTTGTCCGTCGAGCTTCGCCGTACAACAAGTAAGTAGGAAGAAAGTGGTTCGGATTGTCTGGAGTTTGTGAGGGGGCGGCAAGAATATTCGGAGCAGATTTCTATGCTAGCTAATGGTGTAATCCTGTGCGATTACCAACCATCATCACTGCAGGCAAGAGGTGCGATGATCCGAAGGAGGAGGAACAGTACATCAGCTGTGGCACCACCACTCGACCGGTCCGACCCTTTTCTTGGGAATAAGCTTACGGGAGGATGATATGTGGGACGGTGGTATCGACTTAGAAGCAATCGAATATGCCATGTCTGATTGTGTCACGGGCAGGTCGAGATTGTCTGCTGCCATGGGGAAAGCATGTCCCCTGTAGTATTACTGCCACAGACGTGCACTAGACTAGCGAGACCGAAGAAGAAAAACCACTCTCTGTTCGTGTGGAAGCTCAACCATCCCCTGCACCACACAAACCGAACGTTTTATTTCAAAACCGTGCAGTCTTGCCGAGTTCAAAGGGAACTGACAGCATTTTGCAACACACATTTTCCACTGAAATGGTACACAACCGGAGCCTTGACCAGAAGCTGGCAAAGAACACCGATTATGTCGAGCTTTGTTATCCATTATCCTGGTTGTATTCAATCACGTTTCATTGCCGCTTCGTGTTGGGTGGTTTAGGATATTAATGAATGAAGCCTGCATCGTTTTGAACAGGGATATAGGATTTTGATTTCAACGAGAAGCTTTCAACGAGCGTACGGGTAAACACTCAGAAAGTTTCAATCATTTTTAAAGGTTTTTTTAAAGTAAGATGCCTCATGGAGCTTCATGTATTTTTCGGACTTCTTTGTTTCAGACAACCCCACACGAAAGATGTATTGAATATTCTCATTTCGAGAAGGAAAAGAACGATCATCACCCCACCCAAACGAAATGGAAACTAAATCCAAACCCCTTAAATTATGTTCAAGCCCGATGATCATGCGATACTTTTTGTTTTGTTTGAATGCCCACTTATACATCCGAGGAAAAGTTTTGGAGCGTTTGGAATAGAAACGCTTTGCTCGTCCAGCAACTTCCTCATCAGGTAATCGATATAGGTGCGAACGTGTAAAAACCACATTAACGAAAACCGATCGTAAGCCAATTGAACCGAAACGTCCGTGCTATCGATCGTTTCCGTAAGCGATACGCCGTCATCCCCCGTCCGTTCCGAAGTCAAACATTCTTTTTTCTAATGCAGTGGCCAGGTTGTGACCGTGTGGACAGTTTTAACCGAACACCCAAAAGATTTATGTCCCACAGGAAAGAAGCGTATCGGTTTCCACTGGTTGACACACGACCATGAAAGGTTGACTAAAATGATTTTTCACATTCCAATGCGCGTGACGGGATCGTCGTGCCGGTCACGAAATATTTAAAAGACAATTCTGTCACTCACAACACACCACAAAGCCAATAATCCACCGGTGACACACGCCAACTGCCAATTCGTCTTCGGAGGAGCCATCGTAAATAATGATTCTTTATTGAAAAGTTTATTTGATTTAAAGCGGAAAATAAACCCATTAAAAGGAGACACACGATTATCGGCTAACAACGGTGTTAATGATGTTCGTCCATACTCCACCGGGCTCATCACGCATTGCAGCAGCAACACAAGACGAAATCGATTTTTAGTGATGTTTCTCCCGTTCGTTTTTTGGGGAACAGGACCGATGAACGACTTCAGACGCGGGAGTATCATCATCAATCGCGTGGAAAAGCTATCAGTGCGTCTGTCTTTTAAGGAGAGAACGAGCGTTCACATTAGACAAACACACCATTAATCTTTCATTTTGTCATTGAGGAGTTTTGGGGCGCAACGGCAGCAGCAGCGCGCACACACACGCGCACACAAACTGCTCAAAACACATTTCCAATTTCAACGTCCAGAGCGCTGAAGGTTCACACAGGAATGCGCTGCTTTCGGTTTCGGTGGTTTTCTTTTAGTGTAAATCAACCATCAAAAAAGACCGATAAAAAGAGGAGGAAAATGCGCGCTGCGTGCGGTTGGAGCATACCGACGCGAACCACAAAAACCCTAACCTAACCCCAGTGGGGCTGCTTAGATTTTGATTTCAACGAGAAGCTTTCAACGAGCGTACGGGTAAACACTCAGAAAGTTTCAATCATTTTTAAAGGTTTTTTTTTAAAGTAAGATGCCTCATGGAGCTTCATGTATTTTTCGGACTTCTTTGTTTCAGACAACCCCACGCGAAAGATGTATTGAATATTCTCATTTCGAGAAGGAAAAGAACGATCATCACCCCACCCAAACGAAATGGAAACTAAATCCAAACCCCTTGAATTATGTTCAAGCCCGATGATCATGCGATACTTTTTGTTTTGTTTGAATGCCCACTTATACATCCGAGGAAAAGTTTTGGAGCGTTTGGAATAGAAACGCTTTGCTCGTCCAGCAACTTCCTCATCAGGTAATCGATATAGGTGCGAACGTGTAAAAACCACATTAACGAAAACCGATCGTAAGCCAATTGAACCGAAACGTCCGTGCTATCGATCGTTTCCGTAAGCGATACGCCGTCATCCCCCGTCCGTTCCGAAGTCAAACATTCTTTTTTCTAATGCAGTGGCCAGGTTGTGACCGTGTGGACAGTTTTAACCGAACACCCAAAAGATTTATGTCCCACAGGAAAGAAGCGTATCGGTTTCCACTGGTTGACACACGACCATGAAAGGTTGACTAAAATGATTTTTCACATTCCAATGCGCGTGACGGGATCGTCGTGCCGGTCACGAAATATTTAAAAGACAATTCTGTCACTCACAACACACCACAAAGCCAATAATCCACCGGTGACACACGCCAACTGCCAATTCGTCTTCGGAGGAGCCATCGTAAATAATGATTCTTTATTGAAAAGTTTATTTGATTTAACGGCTGAGAATGTGGGGTGTACAAGTGTTTCTTTTTGTTGAATGTAATCAACCTTAACATTAAACCAACGATTCTCCCTAATCCCCTGTAGAAGAGACTTTGTTTTCGACAAAAGAATGTCACAAGAATAAAAAAAAAACTACTGCTTCTGTTTCAACATAACGCATATTTGGAATACTTGCAAAGATATTGGAAACACTGTCGTACATGCGAGTTCGTCGCACGGAATGAACCAAACCCCGCAGCCTGCTCAGTATCTTATTTTGACCTCTGTCACCAAAAAGTGTGGCTGACGAAAGTTTGCTGCAAAACTCTCCTCACCATCTTCTGTGCCAGCACAGCACAAACGCATACCTTCAATTTCTCTCGGTTCTAATTTCCAAACCGGCGAGTGACGTAGAAACGGACGTGTCTGCTGTGTTTGGCTTGGCTGAAGATGGTCCCCACGTGGAATGAACTAAGTTCCGGTGGTATTTTTGGCGAAGCTGCTCTGCAGTATGGTCGGACACGCCAGCAGTAGTGTTTCCGTATCGATGTTCCAGGAACAGAAGATTCGTTTGGAAAAAGCTTCAGGAATTTGTTTCCCAACTTCACACACCCACTTTCCTCCTTACTTAGTTGTAGTTGTTGCACCTGAACGGCAAAAGAGAAAATGATATTTTGTGCCGAAAGCGGGAAACTTTTTGGTAAATGAAAGGCACGTCCTCTGTCCTATAGGATTCGGTGGACGGCTGTGGAAACATGTGTCGGTATAGGTACCGGTAGAATTTACAGTAGAGCATTAAGATATCTTCATGCCGAGAATGGGTGAACAATTATTTACTTTGAACATTTGTTTTTCAAGGACAGAATTTAATTAAAGTAAGTAATTCCAGCTTGATAGATGCAACCTGAGTTCTTGGCACACATGACAAGATAATAAAGCTGCTTGGGGAAGAGTATAGAGTCTAGCCTACCCAGTATACTGATGATGGGCACTTCAGAACTGAGCACACAGTTTGTGGAGAGAAGGCTCCTGCATGTGATTTGATATTTTGGATGCCGTCAGCAGCAAAGTTTCATCGAGTGCTGCTCTCCGTACACACAATCTTGATTTTCTTGTGAAAACATAATCGTCCTAGAACCGTATTATTGATTCTGGCGTACTATTATAGGACTGGCGTTTTATAGGACATCCCCAGAATGTTTGGCAGCCAAGTGCTATCTTTCTGCAGCCAAAAACCATCAAAAATAACGCTAAGTTTTTGTATACTACAATATATGATCTTCCTAACTCTGTTTTCATATGTTAGACATAATTTAAAATTTGTATTCCAAAGTAAGTCTTATCTTTACTTATAGTTATAGGATTTCTTGCATTTACGTTTTGTCGTCTAATGAAAGAGTTAACGACTCCCCAAGGATAGCTGAAAGTATCTAGCTCTTCAAAGGCACACGGCGGATGGAAATCGATGGTAGAACCGAGTTCAGCCCATCTCCTCCTAGAGACAGTGACACATCACTGTTGGGCGTGGTCGTAAACGATGTACTTATCCGCGGCGCAACTATGCGAAGAAGCATTTTCCCGCACGGACGCCCCGTTGTACGCGTTTTTGTGGCATTGCTCTCGCATGATGCTGTGGTCCCAGGAGTGTCTTGGTTGACTACTTGCTGCTCCGGCAAGGCGGGCCCCTACGTAAAAGGGAGAATAAAAATAAAACCCCCATCGTGTGTTTGCTGGGACCGGTACGAAGTGTCACGTCGCAGCATTAAAATTAAAGCAAATACATGACTCAAACTTCACGAGGGACGAAGTTGACAAGTCCGTCCGTCCAGACGTCGGGACAACCGAGGAAGGAACCGATGCGGTGCGACAAGATCGTTAATCAATGAGCGGTGGTGTGGTTTTTTGAGCCAGTATACTGATGATGGGCACTTCAGAACTGAGCACACAGTTTGTGGAGAGAAGGCTCCTGCATGTGATTTGATATTTTGGATGCCGTCAGCAGCAAAGTTTCATCGAGTGCTGCTCTCCGTACACACAATCTTGATTTTCTTGTGAAAACATAATCGTCCTAGAACCGTATTATTGATTCTGGCGTACTATTATAGGACTGGCGTTTTATAGGACATCCCCGGAATGTTTGGCAGCCAAGTGCTATCTTTCTGCAGCCAAAAACCATCAAAAATAACGCTAAGTTTTTGTATACTACAATATATGATCTTCCTAACTCTGTTTTCATATGTTAGACATAATTTAAAATTTGTATTCCAAAGTAAGTCTTATCTTTACTTATAGTTATAGGATTTCTTGCATTTACGTTTTGTCGTCTAATGAAAGAGTTAACGACTCCCCAAGGATAGCTGAAAGTATCTAGCTCTTCAAAGGCACACGGCGGATGGAAATCGATGGTAGAACCGAGTTCAGCCCATCTCCTCCTAGAGACAGTGACACATCACTGTTGGGCGTGGTCGTAAACGATGTACTTATCCGCGGCGCAACTATGCGAAGAAGCATTTTCCCGCACGGACGCCCCGTTGTACGCGTTTTTGTGGCATTGCTCTCGCATGATGCTGTGGTCCCAGGAGTGTCTTGGTTGACTACTTGCTGCTCCGGCAAGGCGGGCCCCTACGTAAAAGGGAGAATAAAAATAAAACCCCCGTCGTGTGTTTGCTGGGAGCGGTACGAAGTGTCACGTCGCAGCATTAAAATTAAAGCAAATACATGACTCAAACTTCACGAGGGACGAAGTTGACAAGTCCGTCCGTCCAGACGTCGGGACAACCGAGGAAGGAACCGATGCGGTGCGACAAGATCGTTAATCAATGAGCGGTGGTGTGGTTTTTTGAGCTGCAAACAAGACGATCATGGGATGGAAAGTCCTCCGTTTTTCCCGTCGATCAAAAACGGGCGAGGTTTTCTTTGCTACAGCAAAGAGCGCACAGTAAGAGCGAAATGGCGTGCGCGAAAGGTTTCGCTAACCGGTGCTGTCTTGTTGGTGGATTTTCGGTGGAATTTCGCCACAGCTGTCTGGCGCGTGACGCTTTCGTGAACACGCCCCCCACGCGACTAGAGTGGCGACGGGCTAATGCGGTTTGAGCATTTAATGTGCTGCTCTATCCCAGCAGCAGCAGAAGTTAAGCAGCCCCACTGGGGTTAGGTTAGGGTTTTTGTGGTTCGCGTCGGTATGCTCCAACCGCACGCAGCGCGCATTTTCCTCCTCTTTTTATCGGTCTTTTTTGATGGTTGATTTACACTAAAAGAAAACCACCGAAACCGAAAGCAGCGCATTCCTGTGTGAACCTTCAGCGCTCTGGACGTTGAAATTGGAAATGTGTATTGAGTAGTTTGTGTGCGCGTGTGTGTGCGCGCTGCTGCTGCCGTTGCGCCCCAAAACTCCTCAATGACAAAATGAAAGATTAATGGTGTGTTTGTCTAATGTGAACGCTCGTTCTCTCCTTAAAAGACAGACGCACTGATAGCTTTTCCACGCGATTGATGATGATACTCCCGCGTCTGAAGTCGTTCATCGGTCCTGTTCCCCAAAAAACGAACGGGAGAAACATCACTAAAAATCGATTTCGTCTTGTGTTGCTGCTGCAATGCGTGATGAGCCCGGTGGAGTATGGACGAACATCATTAACACCGTTGTTAGCCGATAATCGTGTGTCTCCTTTTAATGGGTTTATTTTCCGCTTTAAATCAAATAAACTTTTCAATAAAGAATCATTATTTACGATGGCTCCTCCGAAGACGAATTGGCAGTTGGCGTGTGTCACCGGTGGATTATTGGCTTTGTGGTGTGTTGTGAGTGACAGAATTGTCTTTTAAATATTTCGTGACCGGCACGACGATCCCGTCACGCGCATTGGAATGTGAAAAATCATTTTAGTCAACCTTTCATGGCCGTGTGTCAACCAGTGGAAACCGATACGCTTCTTTCCTGTGGGACATAAATCTTTTGGGTGTTCGGTTAAAACTGTCCACACGGTCACAACCTGGCCACTGCATTAGAAAAAAGAATGTTTGACTTCGGAACGGACGGGGGATGACGGCGTATCGCTTACGGAAACGATCGATAGCACGGACGTTTCGGTTCAATTGGCTTACGATCGGTTTTCGTTAATGTGGTTTTTACACGTTCGCACCTATATCGATTACCTGATGAGGAAGTTGCTGGACGAGCAAAGCGTTTCTATTCCAAACGCTCCAAAACTTTTCCTCGGATGTATAAGTGGGCATTCAAACAAAACAAAAAGTATCGTCGTTCAT
>KZ072315.1:232200-243192 GCA_002091845.1 Anopheles cracens
TAGACATCTTGTGTGTGACACGGTAAAGTGATTAATTCTAGTGGAAGGATAGGAAGGGTTTAAGTACCGATGATTTATGGCTCTTTTTTCTTCGTTGGTCAACTTTTCCTTTTTTTGTATGCCACCTTGCCTAGGGTAGTTTGGCTTGTCAACATTGTCTACTGTCTGCGGTGCAGGCAGAGACGACACATCGAAAAAAAAAAAACAAACTCACACAAAAAATGGACACTATGGAGCAATAATTCTACGTAGAGCCGATTTTGAGAGATTAGGAATCCTTACAACGTCTATGACAACAAGGTGCCCATTCAAAATGACGCGCCAGGCTCAGGCGGGCGGAAGTACTCCCGAGAAGAAACCTAACACTAAGTCTTTCCCGCAATGATTCGGGAACGTGTGGGATTTAGTTTCTTTCGGTCGTACTAGGCGTATTGGTTTACATCAGTAATTGTTTCTCGTGTGCTGCTCAATTCTGGTTCTGACGCAAACCGGTACCGCTGGACACACTAATTTCTGAATTCTTTTACCAACAGATTATGACGCTTGCGGTGTGTTTTGGGTGGAAACCCCGGAAAGAGCGTATCGTGTGTCACTGGCGAAGACAAATTGATGCTTATTGGCAAATGGACACAGCGCAACTTTTATAAGCGCACCGGAAGCAAGGTGCTTCCTATTTGAAAATTCCATCCCTTCCTGTCGCTCTCCGTAAGTGGTTTATTAGCGTCCTTTTCTCTGCAAAAATTAAGCAACATAAAAAAACCGTTTCCTCCTTACCGCTAGAATTTATTTGTCCTTTGTTCCATGTTACCCTGTCTCGTTCCTTCCTCCGAGGGGTGTAGCGATTATGATTGTTTTCGGTGTTTTCAGAACCATTTTACAATGGTTTTTTTGTGCTTTTATTGTTGGTTGCTCTCCAACAATTGGATAAAGTTTCGAGGTGTTCTTCAGGTTAACACATTTTTTCACAATGCCTCTTTTCACTTCACCATTAGGAAAGGATTTAACCTTTTTTTCTGGTGGCGGACGAAAAGGACAACGATTAATAAAACAATAAAACTTTGTTGCTCTTAATTGTAACGTAAATCGATTTCGTGCTTCGCCTGTGCGCGCCACCTACCGAGCGCGGATCGGTTCTAGATCGATTTTTGGATTTTCGCCTTTCCCTCCTGCCCACGGCATGCTCTCCGTGCACGCACTCTCGGTGATTTGTTAATCCTCTTTCCGTTGCCGAGCGAGCAAAGTCAGCGGTGGTGTTTATGTAATGCTGCTTATTTACAGCTTATCATCAGTTCTTTTCTTCTCGCCTTCCCGAAACTAAAGGGTCAACGGCTGACATTCTCGATTTGCTTCCCGTACTTCTCGGTGTTGTTTTGGAATCCGCTTTGCTAGGTTTTTTTGAACGCTGTCAACGCCTAAAGTGTTGATTAGGAGGATTTCGTCGTATTGTAGCGCTTACGGACGTGTGACGTCCTAATCACCAGAGCACGTTTGTTTCTTGGAATTGGAAAAGAGAACCCCTCGAGCGTACATGTAAATGAACACGAATGAGCTACCAAACACTGAACATCAGAATTAAGTACCGATGATTTATGGCTCTTTTTTCTTCGTTGGTCAACTTTTCCTTTTTTTGTATGCCACCTTGCCTAGGGTAGTTTGGCTTGTCAACATTGTCTACTGTCTGCGGTGCAGGCAGAGACGACACATCGAAAAAAAAAAAAACACAAACTCACACAAAAAATGGACACTATGGAGCAATAATTCTACGTAGAGCCGATTTTGAGAGATACACTGCATCCTTCACCTTCAATTTGGTGTTTCGGTTTGCGTGTGTTTTTTTTTTGCTTAGGGATGTATGCCCGGCTAGATTTTGATCCTAACAAAACACATCCCAAATTGATCCCAAATCTCGGCTCTTCACCCACCGCCAGCGTCAGTCACTTTGGTGCGAGCGAGCCTGAGATTCCCCGGCACCTGAGCCCAATCCCGAGAGGAAGAGCTTTGGACTTCTTCCTCCTCTTCCTGTGCGTTGCCTTTGGTCCTGCTGGTCGGTGCTGGTGCGCTCCGATGCTGCTGCGCTCGAGCGACTGGAGCGAAAGAAATGAAAACTCATCCAATGTATTTGATTCGAGTTGCTGATAAATCAAGTTTGTACATCCTTTCTTTATCCTTTCGATCAAATCTCGCGCGGGCGCGTATTTCGTCTGCTAGGATGGGGTTCCGTTTTCATGCCTTTGTTCCACTTCTTCTGTTATCTTGTTCTGCGCTCGAGCGACTGGAGCGAAAGAAATGAAAACTCATCCAATGTATTTGATTCGAGTTGCTGATAAATCAAGTTTGTACATCCTTTCTTTATCCTTTCGATCAAATCTCGCGCGGGCGCGTATTTCGTCTGCTAGGATGGGGTTCCGTTTTCATGCCTTTGTTCCACTTCTTCTGTTATCTTGTTGTTCCATGTTACCCTGTCTCGTTCCTTCCTCCGAGGGGTGTAGCGATTATGATTGTTTTCGGTGTTTTCAGAACCATTTTACAATGGTTTTTTTGTGCTTTTATTGTTGGTTGCTCTCCAACAATTGGATAAAGTTTCGAGGTGTTCTTCAGGTTAACACATTTTTTCACAATGCCTCTTTTCACTTCACCATTAGGAAAGGATTTAACCTTTTTTTCTGGTGGCGGACGAAAAGGACAACGATTAATAAAACAATAAAACTTTGTTGCTCTTAATTGTAACGTAAATCGATTTCGTGCTTCGCTTGTGCGCGCCACCTACCGAGCGCGGATCGGTTCTAGATCGATTTTTGGATTTTCGCCTTTCCCTCCTGCCCACGGCATGCTCTCCGTGCACGCACTCTCGGTGATTTGTTAATCCTCTTTCCGTTGCCGAGCGAGCAAAGTCAGCGGTGGTGTTTATGTAATGCTGCTTATTTACAGCTTATCATCAGTTCTTTTCTTCTCGCCTTCCCGAAACTAAAGGGTCAACGGCTGACATTCTCGATTTGCTTCCCGTACTTCTCGGTGTTGTTTTGGAATCCGCTTTGCTAGGTTTTTTTGAACGCTGTCAACGCCTAAAGTGTTGATTAGGAGGATTTCGTCGTATTGTAGCGCTTACGGACGTGTGACGTCCTAATCACCAGAGCACGTTTGTTTCTTGGAATTGGAAAAGAGAACCCCTCGAGCGTACATGTAAATGAACACGAATGAGCTACCAAACACTGAACATCAGAATTAAGTACCGATGATTTATGGCTCTTTTTTCTTCGTTGGTCAACTTTTCCTTTTTTTGTATGCCACCTTGCCTAGGGTAGTTTGGCTTGTCAACATTGTCTACTGTCTGCGGTGCAGGCAGAGACGACACATCGAAAAAAAAAAAAACACAAACTCACACAAAAAATGGACACTATGGAGCAATAATTCTACGTAGAGCCGATTTTGAGAGATTAGGAATCCTTACAACGTCTATGACAACAAGGTGCCCATTCAAAATGACGCGCCAGGCTCAGGCGGGCGGAAGTACTCCCGAGAAGAAACCTAACACTAAGTCTTTCCCGCAATGATTCGGGAACGTGTGGGATTTAGTTTCTTTCGGTCGTACTAGGCGTATTGGTTTACATCAGTAATTGTTTCTCGTGTGCTGCTCAATTCTGGTTCTGACGCAAACCGGTACCGCTGGACACACTAATTTCTGAATTCTTTTACCAACAGATTATGACGCTTGCGGTGTGTTTTGGGTGGAAACCCCGGAAAGAGCGTATCGTGTGTCACTGGCGAAGACAAATTGATGCTTATTGGCAAATGGACACAGCGCAACTTTTATAAGCGCACCGGAAGCAAGGTGCTTCCTATTTGAAAATTCCATCCCTTCCTGTCGCTCTCCGTAAGTGGTTTATTAGCGTCCTTTTCTCTGCAAAAATTAAGCAACATAAAAAAACCGTTTCCTCCTTACCGCTAGAATTTATTTGTCCTTGGCCTTACGAAACTCGCGCATCGTGGTCGTACCAGGCTCCCTCATACTTTGCCATAAAACAGCTTTCTCCTACTAACAACAATAATAGACCTTTTCCGGTTGACGAAAATGGCGATACGAAGTAATTAAAATTCTGCACCAGCACCGTTTTTCCGGTCGCGACGTCGAGTCCTTCCTTGCCGACTTCCTGTCCCTGGCTGTGCGATAAAAAAACCTCCTGAATATATCGTGCTTAGAGGGGGTTCGGGGCAGAAAAAAAGGTGTATCGAAAGCTGGAAAAAGGAAAAGGAAGGATGGACACGGTTTATTTTGTCCAACCTTTCCCACCCCACGGTGGAAGTAAAAATTTTGGAACGGAAAGCACGTAGTACACACTCTCTCCCGGGTTCTTTTCACTTTTCCACGTTTGTTTGCTTCGCACAATGGTTTTCTCGTCCTTCCGAAAAGGTCGCCAATTTTATTAGCTACCGTATCGCGTACCGATGATAAACTGTGTCGTCCTTTCTGCCTACGCCGTTGGTGTGGGCGGACGGGTGTGAGGTTTTATTTTTTTTAGACACAATTTGTGGAAATTATCGGAAGTAGCCGCTTCTGGCCGTCTGGTCTGGTGAATGGAAAATTTCATCCGAGTTTTGTAGTATATTTAAGCCGACCACGAGTGAATGGGTCCCATATGGAGTGTGTTCACTATTACATCTCTTTTGGAGTATCGATTTCTAATCCAAGTGAATGGGTCCCATATGGAGTGTGTTCACTATTACATCTCTTTTGGAGTATCGATTTCTAATCCAATTAAAAGACATTCACTGGCCGCAGATGTTGTAGCTTAATTTGCTATTAAAAATTAATTATCTGCAGTAGGAAGCTAACTTTCTCCTGGAAATATAGCCCCAAGTCGAAGCACACAACGTTCAGTTGGGTTGAATATTGTTTTCCACTACCATTCTTCTTGCGCTCGAAAAGAAAACACCAGTCGACTTGCAGCGGACATAATCGAATCTGAATCACCTTCTCCCCGGGTCTTTCTCCGACCAACCGGAAATTATGCGCCCACATTCACCATTCCGCGATTTTCACTGCGAAGCACATCGAGAAAAAAAAAACAGCCCAAAATCAAATCACCATTACTGTGAGAGCGCCTGAGATCGGATCCCTTCCGAACCATTGCGGGAATGATGGGGCAGACCACACGCACACACACACACCGATCAATGTTTAATGGGTACCAACTGATGCCCAGGACGCGCGCGCTTCGCCCGAGAAACGGACACAGTGGCAAATTCTTCAGCGTTTCCCTGGTAAAGTCCACGACGATACTTATTGCATACGCGATACCGGCGGCCCGCTCGTGTGCTTGCGCTGGATAACGCAGAGCAGGTTGTATCACAAGGCAATTTCCTCTGTGCGAAGATATTCCATCCCCGGTGGGTGCTGCCGGGCAGTTCTTGGTGACATGCAATCTCTGGGGCAGATAGAGAGTGAGTCAAAACATGCCAGAAAAGTAGAAGCATCTCAAGCTTCTCTGCCCACCGGTGGCCCTCCCAGCCTGTCGGGGTCATAGAAACATGTTTCGGTAGTTAGATGGACGAAGCAGATTGCTCGCTTGTAATGGTTTCGATTACTTTCATTAAGCGGCAACATTTAATTAAATACGGCTTTAATGTTTAAACTCACCTGTACACCTGCTTCGTGTGGTGATGGAAGATAGAGAGCTAACAGTGAGTCAGCTGGTATTGAGCAGGAAAATTTTGAAACATTTCTTACAACACTGAGCTAGGCTCGTTGCCTGGGACATACATAAAACACGAAGAATTAAACATTCAAAAGTGTGTCTTGTGGCGCTGTTCCCAGGAAAGATCCATTTCAAAGCGTGCTAGTTCGTGACGGTTTCTCCGTCAATCGTTGCGCAAGCCAGCCTCTATACCAAACCCCCAAGACCATCAGGTGTGTACCTATTTATCTCGCCAATCTCGACATGTGCCGACGTCTCGTATTCATTCTGATGTCCATCGATTACCGCCGGGCCCAGCGAGACTAAGTTGCATCATTGACCCAGATACCCTGAATCGCTTCCGATGTGTTGGCCCAGGCATCATGCCTCGTCGGTGTGCTGGAAAAGTGTGAGGGTGTGAACTAATCAGAATCCATCATTCCCCCACACTCTCGCATCCCAGGAAGCGGCTCTTAACCGTCTGCTTGAACACTCACTTCCGTGCTGTGTAAATAGTGGTGGCAAACTAATCTAAGTGGCACATCAGAGCACTCACATCAAGAGAAGCCGGTGCGCGCACGCCACACCCGATGATGAATGCAAAAGTGCAAGGTATTTTTTTGTGTGTTTGCTCTACTGCATGAAATGCAGGTTTGGGAGGAAAGAGGAGTCACGTTGTGTTGAGATGTGTTTTCTGTGCAGTGTACATGTTACTGCTAGCAAAATAGTAGTAAGTGTCAAAGGTCAGCTTTTGTGCGCTGAGAAACATCTCTTTGAAGAACTATTTGCTAAGCTGTATGACGCTTTTTTCATCTTTTCTCCACGCGCGATGCTTCCCATCATCAACCTCTCAACCTCGACCGAATAAAACTTTCATTTCGCAGTGTTTAAACCCTTTACTAATGTCTCTTCGTTTTCTTTCTTTTCTCCCTTATTTACTCTCCTTTCAGGTAAGTGTCAACAGTAGTTAATCAACCTACATTTTGCTGCCCGTCAACACACGTAATGTTTGCCAACGTTAGCTTTCATCATGCGAGCAGAGAAGGGTAAAAAATGACTCAGCTGGGACATCTTTTTCCTCTCGCCTGCGGCGGTGCCGGCACATTCGGATGTGGAACGCTTCTGGAGGCTCTCCGAATGGAGTGTTTATTCTTTCTGCAGCCCGTACTTCTGCTCACATTCGGCTCTCCAAACCCCTCCTCAGGAGTAGCAGATGAAAACTCATTCACCCGTAGTGGTTCTTTTGCCGCACCTAAAGCCTTTTTCGCGCGTCTTTAATACGAAAATCTGTTCGCACATGGGTGGAACTTAAATGGAGCGCTTTTCGCTTCCACCACAGATCCTGCCGCGACCGTCTCTTGACTTCCCCGTAGCATATCTTCGTGCCAGTCGCAGCTGCAGACGGAAACGGAACCGGATTACCACTTTCGTTTTCGATTACGGCTTCTGCGTTCGGCTATAAAATGTCTCACTGCTGCAGGCGAAAGTAAAAGAATACGCTTCCGAAGGGTGACAGGAAAAATTGCAAGCGAAAAGTCAGAAAATCATGCTCCGCACAACTCTCGTGGAAAGCCACACGAGGAAAACGAGTCAAAACGAGCGTATAAAAGCCCCGCCGTCAGCTCGAATGTACTTTGTCCCCGGCGACAGGGCGTCATAAAGGATAAATCTCTTTCCACTAAGCTTTTGCTCTCATGGCCCCCTCCGTGGGCGACCATGAAACATACATATTAAACGAACGCTTCGTCGGACCATAAATTCGACGATTTGTTGTGTGGTGCAGTGTGACGTCCGGATCCTTTTCTCTGCTCGTTTAAAGCTGCTCATTTTTCCGACGGTGAGGTGGCGAGGAACACGAGATAGCAAAAAAAGAAAAAAAAATCACGCCCTGTCGATTTTTCGCACCATCCTCGCGCCCACCCGGTCAGGGAAACGCCTCCGCAAACTAGTCAAAAGTCAACTGTTTACCTTTTTGTCTGTCAAATTAACGCTCGAGTGGGGCCCGCGCGAGCACACACACACACACCCACTTGAGCGCGGGCCGATCGGGAGAGATGGGTCGGCACTAAATTAGATTTGTAGCGATTCGGTACGCTTCTTCGGGTCGTCCTTTTCCATAGAGGGTGGTGGGCGTGGATGCTGGGAGGAGAAAGCGACGAAGAAGACGAGATAAAAAACGCAAACAGCACATCCGTGCACGTGATTTCCGAGCCGTGTCCTTGATTGTAGCGAAGGCGCGCGCGTTGTTGGATTGAAGTGTGTTTTTTTCTCTCCACTTTTCTGCACGCCTCTTGTGATTCGTTGCTGTCTTCGTTGTGCGTCGCCACAGAAGAAGGTAGCAGACAAATCAGTGGCAGAGCCAACGTCTCGAGAGCAATACGCCACCGCTTCAGGTGGAACTTATCTCACGGCCGCTTGAAGGATGTATCGTTTGATTTCCGCGAACTCTGTGTGAGCGACGGAGCCAGAGGAGAGCGCGCTTTTCGCACACCGCCGAAGCTCCATCATCCTAATGCTTCTATTGAGTGTATCAAGCCTCAGCGGAAGAGGCGAGGCTCGTCGTGACATCGGCTTCTTCCTCGGAAACGCACCACGAAAAGACATCCATTATCATTGGCTTCCTCTGGGAAAGTGAAAAAAAGAGGTATACGCGGCACACGGCGTATGTGTGCGTGAATGTTGGAAAAATTACTTCCACGAAAACGCGAACGACCGAGCGCAGGGTGGAAAGAGTTTTGAACAAAAGTTGGTCTATCGCTCAACGTGAGATTCCTAATCGAACCTCTCAGAACGACCGAGCGCAGGGTGGAAAGAGTTTTGAACAAAAGTTGGTCTATCGCTCAACGTGAGATTCCTAATCGAACCTCTCAGTCCCATCGTGTCTAAGACGCTACAGGGAAGGAAGACACAGGAGAGGAGAAGGAGTACAATCAATCAGGAGGACGAAAGTCGAAAGTCGCATTCGTACGAATTTGCTGGCAGACCCCACACCGCAGCGGCCCGGCTTTCCTCGTAACGCATCGACGGGGATTACCATTGGGAAGGACTCGCGCTGTTTTGGGCTGACGGGGCTGGCCCCATCCATTTATTTATGGGTTTGGCCGGGCTCTTTTGTGGTGCCGGAAAAAATTGGCACCGTAGATGGGATGATCTTGAGCTGATTTTGAAACAGGATTCACAAAAATTGTAACCACCACACCGACAGAGAGGATATCGCATCGTTTTTTTTCGGGACTGTCACACGAAACAAATCGGTAGAAATCCAATCAAACGGAAGAGAAGTGATAGGCGCGCTTGAAATTGCGTAGACTTTATCGTTTCTTCCTCACAGGCTGGAGCAGGAACGAGCGAAAGCCCATTCAGGTGAACATTATGTGCAATATATTTATTTTCCATCGCGCATGGGGCTTTCCTCTTTCGTTCGAGAAAAAGAGCGCTTCCAAAATGAGTATCATCAAGCCAACAAAAAGAGATCAATTTCCGAATTTTTGGGGGATCCACTTTGGATCCATCTTTTTGTGAGGGCTTGAGGAAATCTGATTGATGAATTTGATAGAGATTTTCTTATGAAAAACGAAACACACGTGTATTCCAGGCAATCACTTTCAATTCATAGGAGTTTGATCCTCATGTTAGATCATATATTTTCGTTGCCATTCGTTATTGCAAAATGAAATAGATTAGCTCACCAAAAAAAAAAGATCCCAAGAAAAGCTCACATGCATACAATATCAGAGAGTCGTGCAAGAGATTGACGGCCGGCGCGCAAAAAAAAGCAGGCTCCGTGTCAGCTCTAGGTCCTTGGGTGCAATTTTGCGGTGAGTGATATTTTCCGTCCCACGCGCGCGAGCGCGATAGTTTTCCGACGACACAGACCTGCTGCATCGTCACTTTTGTCTGTGGTGTGCATCATCACAGCAGCAGCAGCAGCAGGAAGCTCGTAAGCCGAACCACCACGGTGACGATATTCATTGGTGGATGCACTTGACTTTCTCCCGGACACAGGAGTCTCTTTCCCGAAAACTCTGCAGAACACCCGCCGCCACACACACCGAGGTCGGTCAAACCACTTTCGCTCAAGATGTGATGGAACCTGGCGACGATAGTGCCTCGTTCAGCGTCAGCTGGTGTCCTTTTCCGAACGACTTCAAGGAAGCCGCTTCCTTCCGGGCAGTGCGGCGACACTGGCAGGCAACTCCCCGGGAGCTATCACTTTCGCACACGATGGCGGCGCGCGGATCCTTGAGGGAGGCGCTTACAGCTTACAGCTTCTAAAATGATTTATAATGGGTAATGGTTTTAGGGGCCATTAGGAAAATGTTTTTAATGTCCTTTTCTCTTTCGCTCGCCAGCAGCGCGCGAGCGGAACTGTTTTCTGCGACGTCCGAGAAAAAGCCTCCGGGGACCTTTGGGGGCGCTTTTAAGGACATTTGGTGTTCGTCGCGCCCGTCTCCGAACCAGAAGATCGCTTTGGTCCCGGGAAGATATTGTCTTTTGCACCGATGCTCTCCGTGCTTTGTGTCATCTGTGTATACAGCGTGAGAGGACGGGGGAGGCGGCGAATTTCCCCTCGCACCGGGTGTCAAGTTTGTACCGGTTTTGCAGGACACACCACCAGTCCTTTCCATTAACGAAAGCGGAACCGTGCTTCAGCTGCGAGGACCCAACGGCAGGACGCGTTATGTGAAGCTGTGCTGCAGGACACCATCCCAAATTAGCGCCTTCGAATGGAACGTGCTGACAGTTTGCAAAATGGCCAACTACAGGGTGACGGCTATTATCTCAGTGTGTCTTGGCGCCTTCCGGGTCGTTGGGTGTGCCCGCCGTGCTTCTTATTGGTGTGACTCTCACGCCACGGCGGTGGGCCAGGAAAATAAAAATGAATTTCGAGCACTTTGTCGCTGTCACGTTGCGGATCGGATGGGTGGGTGAAATTATTTGCAGAAGGCGGCAACGCGCCTCCGATATTAATAAAGGCAAGAGGCACCCGCCTGCTGCCTGCGTCCTTCCACGGGCTGGGAGTGCATTTGCATTTTCTTGCGCTTTCGTGACATCAACGCCAAGGGCTGCAGCCGAGAGCTGCCGGTAATAATTGAGTTTCAAACACAGGTCACGTCGCACAATTTCTCTTTCGCTTTGCCATCTCGGCCGTGCAATTATCCTTATCACAAAGCCACTAATAAAGAACCTGCAGGCAGCGCGTAAATGTGGGTCAGTGGAGCAAACGGGAGCGCTTTGTCTTTGGTGTGACGGCGCCCCATGTGAGCGTGCAGCGTTTTTATGTGCTTCGGCATGGTTTGACAGCAACACAGGAAAAAAA
>KZ072319.1:16632-26878 GCA_002091845.1 Anopheles cracens
TGCCAGAGTTGGTGAAGCGTTAGTGATGTGTTGCGAATAGTTTGCGAATTACGAAATGGCATGCATTCTTTGAGGAACTCTCTACTATCTCCAGCGTTTCCAGGGAGGATACTGCATAATTTTCGTGGAATGTTCCACCCCAGGGCGTGCGTTTCTTCCGAACCGAAGCTTTCTACACCGTAATGTTCACTGAATCTGCGTGCGGCGAATCGTGCGTTTCAGTTTCACGGTTCCATCGGCACAAGCGTACCAGAACAGCACCAGCCAGAATGGCAATGCGTTCTTTCATGGCCGCATAAGACACCGACGATAAGACGGGCCGTGTTGTTGCGTGTAAAATTTACGGCCAACCAGCGAGTTTGTTTGCAGTGCGTTGTTATCGGTTCGGCATGCGATACAACGGATGGAGGAGCACGCATGGCCCTTCTAATTCGCTTCTCTCTTCACCTGCACGCAGCAAATCAAACCTCCGGCCACATCACCAGAACATCTCGCCGCGGGGAACGGTAATTCTAAGCGGTCGGTTGTACTCCGGCGAGCACAATGCATATGGAAACCGGCGTGGGAGGAAAACGACAGACGCATTCCGGCCACGCCAGCCGTCGATCGTCAGCAACCTTGACGTATGGGCACCGTATGGGAAATGCGTACGCCATCGAGAAACAGCCCGATGGTGGTGCAATTTCTCAACCTCGTTGTCTGCATTCTTGTGCGCACGATACGGGGTAGGAAGCAAATCGAATTATCGAACAGAATCCATATGCTGTGCTTCCCCGAATAATTCACCAATCACGTGCGGCAAAACAGAAAAGGCAAGTGAAAGGGTACAACATAAGCCGCGCTTGCTGTAAGGAAGGAAACGATCGTAAACAAAACGAGAAAAAAAATCACACGAATCATTCATTTTCTCCAAGAACATTGTGCGAGAAAGGAAGTTTGTTTTTTTTTTCTTTTTCCCATATTAAATCACCACCAGGCAGCGGGAGAAAGTGCATACGCTTTTACGCACGCCCTATGACGCGACGCGTTATTTTAATATGCACCGCGGTGAATGTATATTTTTTCTCTCTGCAATTTCGCATCATTCCGGCGTGGCCAATTTCGGACGGCGGTACGTCCGGTTCGGGTTGGCAGTGTGTGAAAAAGTGAAACCTGTCGCTAAACGGCTCCGGCCACGGCCACGGCCGCGGCACGAAATCGATGACACTTTCGACGGGTGGTGTTGAACGCAAAACCAAACATTGGCCATGGCCCGTGAATCCAGCCGGTCGGTTTGATGGTGAAGATTTGATGTTACCCCTCCTCTTATATTTCTACTAAAATAGTACACTTCCGTCACGGTAGAAACCCGTCCCAGAGCCGAGAAGATAAAAAACACCCCACCGACGGATCGAATGCTTTCGATCGAAAGGTGAAAATAATCGAAAACGTGATCTGTAAGCATTATTGCCTTCATTTTCGGGCTGGCGAAATTTGCATAACGAATGAAATGCCGTGGAAAATGAAATTCTCCCCCAAAAGGAGCTCCCGGCCCATTAGGCACGTATCGGTTGCGTTCCGCTTCCGAGTGACGCTGTCCCATCGCAGTAAGCCACGGTACGGTTCGTTCGTGCGCGGGTTCGTCGCTGACAGGGGCCGACGTTGAAATCGTTTGATCGAAACGAATCGAAGAAGGCGACGCACGTGTCTCGCACACCTGCGAACAAGAAGAAAAAGGCGTTACTTTCCTCACGCGTAGGAATGTTGAAGATGTTTATCTTAGTTTCCCACCGACAGTTTCGAGTTTGTTGTGTTTTTCGACGAAGAACTTGTTTGCAAATGCGCTGTGATGTGATGTCACCGAAGCGGTACCGCCAACACACTAGCCGTCTCGAGACGGGGGGAAAGTTCGTTACAGTTGCTCAGGGTAAATAGCGCCCAGTCTCAAGTCTGGAATGACTGTCATTCCACTGGAGGGGTGAAGAAATTGAGAGATCATCAAGCGAGCTCGTAATGCCAAGAAAACGAGCTCATTCTTCGGCTTCAGCTCTGCATTAGAAACTCGAAAATAGCTTTAGGGTCTGTTTTATGCTCCACTAGCGAGGGTATGCTGATAGCCTTCGGTGGCCGCACAGACGATACACGCCTTGAAGACAGCCAACAACAGCAATCATCTTGTTTACCACCGTTTCAACGGCAGCTTTACGTTAATTGATATTAGCCGTAACTTTCACTGGACCGTATTTTTGCACGAAACTTGCTCACAGCGGCTGCCAGATGTACAGATGCCAAAAGATTCCGGTTCAAATCAGACGAAAAAAAGGTTACCTATCTGCCGTTCATAGGAAAGACCGCAGTGCGCAATCTCCAGCTTCAATATGCTGCCGCACTTACTGACTCGAGGCGTAAATAAGACGCGTTAGCGAGAAATCTATCTCGAATGGCGAATGACTGAACGGAAATCCGATGGAAGCTCCCAGGGGGGGCATTCACTTATCGTCTGCTTAACTTATTGCCTCATAATTATGTTACGGCGTAGCGTCACGGGCATGCCTGGAACCGGTTACGGCAACATCTTGACACATTTTCTCACACCGCACAGCGGAACCGGAACGCACGCGCGGGCCCGGAGCTTGACAAATTGGTTAATAATGTATGCCACAATGTGGATCTTCTGCCGACGGGCACGCCACGGTGGAAAGTAGGCAATTTTCTAGACGGCTTATTCTTTACGTAACCTAGCAACCGGCAAGCCGAACAGCATAACGCGTCAGCTTCGCTGGAGGAGGCGCGAAGAGTGTCATCCGCGCGAGGTGAAGAAATTAACCTCGATTGCGAGAGACGCTGCGACGGGCAGCGACCGTACCACACGGTGCGGTGAACTTGAACTTGATCAAATTCCTCACGGTGAAGGTGCCGGTCGGTTACACTCCTCCACCCAGGCGCAACTGGTGACCGAATGATGCAATGAAGCGACTAATTGTCGTACTGTTGGCGAGCGAACGTGATAATGTCAATTTTCGAACCTTTTCAGAAGAAGCTCTTGCCACCTTCTTACCACGGCGAGGCATGCAGACACGTAGGAGATGGTGAATTAACGTTTTCAATCGATTCTAAATTAAAGTCACATCAATTCTTTAGCCTCGGTAGTTCGGCGGAAGGTTGATTGTTGGAGGAGGAGAAGCACTACCGCTCGGGAAGAAGGGAAGATCCCGTTCGATACGGCAGAGCGCCCTGGCAGACAGTGTTTAACGGAATGTTTACCTCACTGTAGCCCCACATTGAACGCCGGTGTTCTTGGCGCACACCATTTAACCTCATTGTACACGCGCCGCCCATGAAGTCGTCCGTGCGGCGTGGGGATGTTTATCCGCGCTGGGAATTCGCGCTGCCGATCGCTGCGGAGGGCTCCATCGGGCAGCTGCTGTTGCTTATCGTTGATACGAAAATTGTGCGCTTGCGGGCTACATCTGGCGAAGGTATGACGTTTGCCTCGGTGATATGTTTCGGCGATGGGAGAGATTGGTGTGGATTTAGCTGAACCCCGGGACGGTCGGGATGATGAACACCTTCGAGTGAGCGGTTTATTGGCCTGGTTTGAATCAGTGTTGAAATAATGTGATGATTGAAGGGTGTACGGTACGATATTGCGTGGCAATCAGCGGTAACAACGTTTGCTTGTCGTGTCGTGTTTTATTTCCTGTGAGTTTAGAGGAAACCTGTGAATGTACACTGGTGTACGATGAGTCAGTACGCAGAATGAGATTCGAGCGATTCACAATTCCAAACTGGATGGATTGTTTGGATTGTTTTCTGTATTATATATTTTTATTTATTTACTCACTCGTGAGTGACGCACATATTCTACATTATCTATAATGGTCTTCAAAACTAGGTGACCTAACAGGCATTAAGAGAGTTTCTCCTAAATTTGACATGGATATGTGGAAATCAAAAGACCTAAGCGTGCTATCGAATGGACTCTGGTCAAGCTCTGCAATTAGATCAGGCGCCGCAATGGTAGAGTTAAGAAGCTCGTCAACGAACACACATCGAGAGACTAGTCTGTGCTCGAGAGTTTGCATTCCAAGTAATTGTTTTAGTAAGGGTGCTAAGTTTTACCCCATTTAGTAAGATACATTTCTCTTTAAAGATCACACTTTCAACTGAATGTTGCCGACTTGATTCTGATTACTCAAAGCGCCTTAAACTCTACTAAAGTTAGACATTCCGAGCGTTTACGGTCGTTCTCACTAGTTTCCTAGCAACCAGTGAACTTTCCGGCTATGGTGGGATAAGCCTCGTAAATCGTAGCTTATATTCGATTCAAAAATACTTGAAACACTTCTGAAACGTTCGAAACATGTTCATTATAATGAATTGTAAGTACTAGCCAAGATTTAACGTTCAATATTCAGTAAATAATGAATAAAAATATGTTCTCTAAACATTTCCCCATATCTCGGCATGCAGTTTAAGCTCATACCGATAGGTGTTAGCGAGCGTCTCAGGAATGTATCTTGGCTTTGGGATATTTTTTATGACCCTGTGTAGAATTGATGGGGCAGAATGGCATGATAGTTTATAAAAATAGCTCATTGTTTTTAAACGGGTCGCATAATCGTCCCAAAGTTTCGGCAATTTCGTTGCTTTGCTACCCGGGACATTGAACCTAATACGTTACTGAAATAAGTGGTTTGATATAAAAACAGACTTCATCATTAATGTTTGAAACTTTTTTTTCAAGAAGTGACTGATGTGTATATTTGTTTACAAGTATGACGGCCATAGAGGTCTCAGGTGCACAAGGAAAAGCACACACTACAATAAATTCAATCAGTATTGCGGAAGTACCCGGGAGATGGAACCACCGATCGTGCACAGTACCCTTCCGCGCCAGAGGATCAACACCGGCAGCTAGATCACGGCTGAACCGGGAACCCACGCGGAGTTTCCCAGCGGAACGAACGCGCATTTTTTTTCAAGAAGTGACTGATGTGTATATTTGTTTACAAGTATGACGGCCATAGAGGTCTCAGGTGCACTGACCGGCATTTTTGTTCTCATGACATTTCCTCCCTGTCGTTTGGCCTACTCGGATGAGTGACTGATGTTGTGGAGATCTGTTTTGGTTTTAGCTGTGGATAAGATGTTTAGGCAGCGAATGGTTGGGGTTTTAACATTACGAGAGTCGGGGTTTTACATTTCATGCGTCGTATAGTGTGGCGTATTGTCCCAACTTTCACTTTATCTTCATGTTGATGTAATGATCTCTTTCATATGTGATGAAAAGAGGCGTTCCACAACATTTTAAACTGGTAGAAAAACGACTGCTCAAAATATCAACAGACATGTTTGTTTCTCTATACAGTGTATCTAGGAGACGACAGAAGCAAACGAGCACTAATCGATGTTCGTCGAGGCTATATGCTTCACTATAAAAATACAGATAATACCCGCTCATTAATGTCCCATCTAACCATTTCTTCCGTGCCTTATTTTTGCATTCAACGGTCGTTGCCTCTTTGCATCCATTTCCATTCATCCTCTCCACCGTGCGGAATGCATAATTGTCCGGCTGTACGCCCGGGGTTCAGCCAGGGACGGTGGGACGTGTTATGTTGTCTTTCCCCTCACCCGCGATACCACCCGTTTAATGTAGCACTCGGAAGCGCCGCTGATCTAGCGTTCCAACCGGTCGTCCGTCGTCATCGAAGCGACACACCAGCCGGTTTGACCTAATTTCGGCCGAACTGATTTAAATATTCTGTACATACCGTTCCGGGTGCTCGGTCTAGAGGGTACCGAGAAAGTCGTCACAAAAGCAAAGAAACAGGAACGCATAATGAAGTCATAAACAGACACGCATGTATGTCCGCCAATCATACTTTCTTCCATCGCGGTGCGAGAAAATGCGATCTATATCGCCCGTTGAGTCCTCGACGGCGTTGGCCTCCCTGTTGATGAGGAATCTGCTCGGTAGGAGCTAGTTATTTCTAGTGGATAAACGATGTTTTTCTCACACACATTTTCATCTACTCTTCCTGTTTTCGTTTCTTTGCAGAACTTGCTCTGGCTGCAGCCGAACCGTTCCATCCCATCCCCAAATGAGCAACGGATCCCATCGATATCGCGTGGGGTGAAGAAGAAGAAGCGAGCAAGCCGGAAAGGAAAAGCACACACTACAATAAATTCAATCAGTATTGCGGAAGTACCCGGGAGATGGAACCACCGATCGTGCACAGTACAGACATTGAACCTAATACGTTACTGAAATAAGTGGTTTGATATAAAAACAGACTTCATCATTAATGTTTGAAACTTTTTTTTTCAAGAAGTGACTGATGTGTATATTTGTTTACAAGTATGACGGCCATAGAGGTCTCAGGTGCACTGACCGGCATACGCGCCAGAGGATCAACACCGGCAGCTAGATCACGGCTGAACCGGGAACCCACGCGGAGTTTCCCAGCGGAACGAACGCGCAGCGATAACAGACGCGCCGCTTTTCTTCAGTTTGTTTGCCTTTTTACCACCCGACGGACAACGGTCTTTTCGTTTCCTTCCCATGGCTTCACATCACGACACATTACCGGTACGGGTGAAGAGATGCCCACGGTACGATAAGTTACAATAACGAGTAAGAGAGAGGGTGAAAGAGAGAACTAAGCTCCAGGTGGTCTAAACGCCACTTGCAAAAGCGAAACGAAGCGCTACTAAAACAACTTTACGCAACGAAGGTACTAACCAGTATCGCACATGTGCTATTTTTGCCCGGCATTTTTAAAGGCTGTAAAATCTGAGCCCAACACAATCTGGACACAATCTGGAACCGGCCGGAAGGGGAGCTAACAGCGCCATTAGCAAAAGAATCGGGCGAGACCTTCCGCATGGGGGGGGGAGAGATTCCCCCTCGGATAACTGCTGTTGATTTTGGCAATTAAACTGTCGAAGAAAAGAAAAGTAAAAACTGCTGCCTAATGCCGCTGCTCTGTTTGCTCGGGCTCCCTTCAAGAAACGCGCTTCCCTTCGGTTCCCTTGCGGACACGATCGCGAGCAGATCGAAATTAGCAGCCCCGATCGAACTCGAGAATGTGCACCATCTAATGGAACCGCCTGTCCAAAATTGGGATGTGATGGGATGTGTTTTTCACTTCCCCTCTCTCGCTCTCTCTCTCTCTCCCCCTCTGTGTCCAATTTTCGGGGCTTTGTTTTGCTCCACGTCCCACCCATCGGCATGGAGCCCGATTTGAAGTGCACAATTTCTAGGCTATTAGGTAGGAGTTTACCTTCGGGAAACAATTGCGCTCCGCTAACAGTTTTCGATCGATTTGCGGAGACTCTCGGGAGTGGGATTTTAAGGCAGGTTTCGCCGGTGTTTGTGTGTGTGTGTGAGTTGAACTGCTTTCGGGGACTGCATCCATTTTAAGTTGCCGGTAAGGTCTTCACGTCTTCAGAAGCGCTTGGGTCGATAGATGGCGATCGCAAATTGCGTTTCTACTGCGTTCTCGTTTTAGCGCTGGCGCCACTGCGCACAGATGCAACGAGCACGGCTGAGGTTAAAATATATGTAAGCTATTTATTACTATTACTGTCGGTTATCACGGGGAACACGCCCATTAGAACCATTATGTTTAAGTGAATGTATTTATTGCAACTCGTTGCATCCACCCAAAGCTGTAAATAGTGTAAAATATCCAAATATACGACTAAGCTATTATTATCAATCGTGTTGTGAGTTATTCTTTATTGCTAAAGTTTCTTCCAGTGACAAAAATGGTTTTAATTGCCTATTGAAAGTTAATTGAACTAACCACTCGCGCACACTTACAAAAGAATGTAAAAAATGAAAGAAATGAAAGAAAGTCTACGAAAATTGGCAAAGAAATGTCAATCGAAACTAACTAAAAATGAGATGACAAAACAGCGATCTTCTTATCGAGTGCGTTACATTTAATCAGCCAAGTAAAACTAACGAACGCACCGAAAGTTGGCCGAATTTTGCAGCTGAATTATGTTCATTTGTCATACGTCGCGGACACCAGCATTCAGTGTGGATACAGCGATTAATCATCGGGATAGTGGAGGGGAGGTAATTAATTATACTGTCCTACAAACTCAAACAACTTCGGGACTAGCATGCACCCGTGGGAGCCCGGGAAATTATCATCCGCTCGTGTGTCCAGTGTGTTTATCTGCCGCCTGCCGTGCACAAAGACATTTCCATCCGAAAACGGGAAAAGCTCTTCCCGCGTTGGAATTTCGCGCAACGATCGTGACGACGCCGTTTTCTCTTTCGCCCCGGCTAGAATTTCTCCAGCTGCATCTGCCGAAAGGCGAACGGCCATTTCGAGTGTCATCTTGTGCATAAGCGAAACCGCACGCCGCTATGCACGGCTTTCCCGTGGGAGGTACATGCCACCAATCGCGGCGTGGGTTTTGCTTTTGCGCAGTTGCAGCCAGCCAAGGACAGGAGGATGATACTCAGCAGGGTCGGCGTGGAAAGGGCCCTCCGGAGCGATCGTTCCTTCTGTTGTAGAAAGCAGAAAGTGTCATCTTCATCGCCCAAGTGTAGGTCATTTCGGTTTATCGTGACCTTTGTTTGATTTTCCTCAGCTGGCACCCATGCACCACGACGGTTGGATGTAATGCAAGTGAAAGTTAACATTATCGTTGACCATCCTCTGGAAGGAATGTAGTGGACTGATGTGTGTGTGTGTGTTTTATCGCACCCTACATGCAGTTTTGACAACAGAAACTGATTGTTGTGTTTAAAGACATTTAGAAGAAAATAATCATAATGTTTTTGAAATAACACTTTCTAAATTGCAATGTAGTTTATATCTTAATTTAATTGATAAATTTATAACGGCGATTTGATCTTTAAACATTCGAAAAACACCGTTATTGCATATAAATATAAATAATTCGAGTTATTATGTTCAATTTTAACCTTTCTCTTTAAACTAAATGGATCCTGTAATGCGTTTCAATAATTGTATGTCAATATTACAAACATTACTGATCGTTGTAATTTATCCTACCATACAACTTTTTTGTACCTTTATGTATTTTTCTTATTTTTCTTATAGACCGTTGAAATCGTTCAAATTATGTTATGCAACAGTAGTAGTGAAAGATTATGAGATTACAAAATAATTTATAATTTTTACTAAAAGAAAGTAAACAGAAAATTTTAAAACCCTTTTCTGAGAAAGACAACATCTAGTAGGCGCAATGTCACCATCGCTAAACGAGGTAGGCTGTGGTACACCGTAATCCTGTATAATGGAGGATCAAAGCATGCCGAGACCCTAGGCGGATGGATGTGATTGGTAATCCCTTGTTAATCCGTGTTTGGTATAAATAATTTCGAAATTATGTGAAATAGTTAAGTTAAGTTTGCGGATGTTTGTGATATTTTACACGGAGGAGTGTTCACTGGCGTTTACGATGAAATCGACTTGCTTCTGACGAGGTGCCCATCACATCAAGAATATATACTATTTCATAGTAGTTCTTTTAAGTCCGAGGCCTTTATTAGATAGGAGACCACTTGATCTGTCTCTGGGCCCTCTAAGGCATCGCAACTGCTTGGGTTGCCTACCGTTAGGCCCACTATATCATATTATATAACTTGTAACGCGCAATTGATGGAAACATTTCACCCGGTTTAAAACAAACTGATGCGTGTGATAATGCTATTGATTTCTGCATTTTAGGGATGATCTCATCGTTTTGAGTGTCATCAAATCAAACGGCACAAATTCCGTTTGATCGTACGATCGTTCCCATGGAACTGCATTTGCTCTACCCTTTTGCTCAAAGTGCCTTCAAGTGACCGTTAATGAGCGAACGAACAGCCAGAAACACAACGTAACGATGCACATGTCCAACAGTGTTTATATGGTTTTGGGTTTTTCTTTCGATTTTCGTTCACAAAAATCATCGATCGTTCACCCGTTAGAGACAAGCCGATAATCGATACCGGCACACCCGTTAGATCTCGTTACCTTCGCCGGGAGAGTAGGCCAGTACTTCGTTATCGAAAACTGGTCGCTACTACGGCCCGAAGGGTGCAACAATACCAATCACGGTGTGATAGGTTTTGAGTGGCTGGAATGCTGGGAAAAAATGGACCACTTTTGAAGTTTTCAAACGAGACCAGCGCCATTCAGCATAGGTGTGTGTGTATGTATGTGTGATTTTTTTATTGTGTGTATCGATTCCATTGGATCGTGATTGAATTGTGATGTTAATTGATTTT
>KZ072319.1:29778-39874 GCA_002091845.1 Anopheles cracens
GGCATGATTGCCGGGTCGTTCGACAGGAGCGTACCCTGGACGCCACCTCCGACCGGTTGTCCACCGACCGCCAAACCCGTAAGGCTGGTCGTGCCGAGGGCCGTTAAGCGTGTGCGCCGTCGCGTATAGTGCTGCCAGAGTAAGATGGCCTGGTCGTCGATGAACTTGCAGCACTGCGCACTGACAATCTCCCGCCGGAAGTGCTCGTACTGCAGCAAATCCAGGAAGTACAGACACATGGGAAATTTCAGATATTTCGCATACTCCGGCTCCTTCCAGTACAGCAGATACTTTAAGTAGTTCACAAAGGCGGTATCTTTGAAATATCCCCGTTGAGCCAAAACTAAAATAATAGTGTAAACAATTGTGGTTAGCGATTCTGTAGATGATGGTACGCAATGTGACACCACGTTCACGCTTACTACTTACAATGCAAGTAATTGGGATTCGCCAAACATTGCACGAACTCAAGCTCGACCTGAAATCTTAGCTTTTGTTAGTGATCGTAACGCGAGTGAGCATAATAACACAGTATTAAAAGGGAACAAAACACATCCACACATCAATTTATCCGAAGGCGAGGATCCAGAGTGACAACTACCAGCAACATTAATAGTGCGATAGGCACGGTAAACAGGAATCCGGGAGTAAGCTATTTTCTCTAGCAAGCAGTAATATTGAACAATTTAAGAGACGAGCTTCGTCAGCGATTGCAACGGAATCGAAACCGAACAGGTACACATAAAATAACGTACAGAGGTTTGTGCATAAAGTGGCCATCTAAACACAGGAAGAAAGATCGTTCGACAGGAGCGTACCCTGGACGCCACCTCCGACCGGTTGTCCACCGACCGCCAAACCCGTAAGGCTGGTCGTGCCGAGGGCCGTTAAGCGTGTGCGCCGTCGCGTATAGTGCTGCCAGAGTAAGATGGCCTGGTCGTCGATGAACTTGCAGCACTGCGCACTGACAATCTCCCGCCGGAAGTGCTCGTACTGCAGCAAATCCAGGAAGTACAGACACATGGGAAATTTCAGATATTTCGCATACTCCGGCTCCTTCCAGTACAGCAGATACTTTAAGTAGTTCACAAAGGCGGTATCTTTGAAATATCCCCGTTGAGCCAAAACTAAAATAATAGTGTAAACAATTGTGGTTAGCGATTCTGTAGATGATGGTACGCAATGTGACACCACGTTCACGCTTACTACTTACAATGCAAGTAATTGGGATTCGCCAAACATTGCACGAACTCAAGCTCGACCTGAAATCTTAGCTTTTGGGCATCCTCCGATTCGACGGGCACTGCAAAGAAAAAGATGGATCCAACGAAAGTGGTGTCGTGGGGCGTTACTCGCGTTCGGTTGTAGATCAGTGAAAGGCGGCACCCTTACATAGGATACAAGGTACAGAAAGTAGACTACACGAGTGCCGGGTGTGCATGCCAATTTAAAGATCTAAGTGCAGTAGCGAAGATTGGGAATTTAAAACAATCTACCGAAACAAATACGCTAATCGCTACTACGTGAAGAAAACAAAAACATTTGAAATGAGCTATATGGACAGAGAGAATAGAGGAGTAGAAGTAGAAAAACATGAAGTACTTACATTTACCCTTCCCGACCATTTTATTAGCCATGGCTATAAATATTTGTTTCGATATGTGTGTACGAATGAATGAACGTGCTGAATTCTTACTTGAGCAGAAAAGGACTTTAAACGCTAAAAGTGGGCTTGCCGTATATGACCTTATGCGATACAGAGAGGAAGAGAGAGAGAGTGCTCGAATTGCAACCTACTGCTGTTCTCTAGTGCGGGTTGGAAAATGAATAGGAAGTAACGGAAAGAAGCTAAGATTCGAACAAATTCTTATTTTGTACACGCCACGAAGTAGTCCGTTACGTTGCTAGCAAAATAGACACGACAGTCCCACAAACAAATATGAAAGATGACAGACTCTTTGAGCTAGGGCCATAAGGGGTTGGTTTTAAAGGAATAGGGAAGGAGTTTTACTGTTCACTCGCTATCCGCTTCTTACGCCGATCATACGCTAGAGTCAAGAGAATGGTCGGTGACCACATAATTAAAGGGGAAGAAAAGAGAGAAAGAAAAACAAAACAGGAGCTCATTATTTACAACATAACAAGAAACGGGTGCTAGAAAGGAAACACATTTATCGGTGAGAGGGTTTATGTACACTATCGACAAACAGAGCAAACTTTCCAACATCACCAATAAGGACGATTCGATTGGCAGGTGGATCCAAATCCGGCACACAACGTTGGCAATGTTGCCATTTTTTCTACATTTTAAGCTGTCTACTGCTTCCGGCTATCGATGTGGGTGGAAAGTTTGCAATGTAGCATAACGGATACGCCATCAGATGGTTCGTGCATGTACTGATTTAAGTCTACTTTTTAGAGTCTCGGCATTTACGCCCCTTCGGTATCAGGACAAACGAAAATCCTTCTGTAATACAACATTTTTCAGTCATTATTGAGCAGTATACAGATTAACGTAAATTTTTAACGGCCAATCGTGGATGTGTACCTCAGTCTTCGACTCGTTCCACCCATCCCCGAAATCCATGCACGACTTCCTGTTTAATCTCATTCCCACGTACTTACTGAGAAACAGGCGAAAAAATCATCATTTGAAATCTCGCTATACCTTTCGGCACCGTTCTCAGGCCGTTATACAAACGCGTAAATTCCACTTAAGATTTTTGCCCACTCCTACTAGAGGCAATTTTTGACGCGATCGATTGTCCATTTTGCCAATTTTGATATTTTCCCAAGGTGAATATAGAACAGTGGTCGAACGTTGAAATAAAATAAATTGGTTCATATTTTGAAAAGCTGGATCATAATTATTGGGCTCGATCCTATTGGCACACTATGTCAGTATTCTTATTTATACAATAGAAAACACCTAACCAATCTGTAGATAGGACAAATGGTAGCATTAATCGTCGTGTTACTCGTTGCTATTTTGCTGTGTTCTAGTTTTGACGTCTGCAGACGTCAGGTTCCCTGGGAAGTTTAGAAGCGAGCGACTGCGAATTTTCATCGCTGAAATTGGAAAGTATATTTTGCAGAAAAAAGGGGTTTCTTGACTGGTGAATAGCTGAAAGGGGCAGTGATTTGAGCGTGCAAAGCCCGCTGAAGGCATGATTCATAAACGGCGCATCTCCTAGTTCCAGCTAGCTGCTTTGGTGTAGTGTGTTTTAAGAAGTAGTAAACAAAGGATTTCCACCATTGGCCAATGCCACTGGTAGCAGATCATCAGCATCTTGCCTGAGAAAAAAAACTCTAGTGTGCCAACTAGAGCGCTCCTTCCCCCTTGTAAGGGCATATTCGTACGCCTGAAGGACATCACCATAGCAAAATGCCTCCATATCGCTACCCGACCCACAACTTTACTTACGTCAGTTCCTGTGTAAAGTACATGATATTCCTGCTTAACTTTATATTCTGGCTGTTCGGCGGGTTACTCATCGGCATCGGGTTTTACGCGTTTGTGGACAAATGGCAGGCTACCGGACTGATCAAGCTGGAAACGTTCTACGACATCGTGCTGAACCTGTCGCTGGTGATGATAATCGCAGGAGGCATAGTGTTTGTGGTCAGCCTCGCTGGTTGCCTTGGTGCGCTGCGAGAAAACACCTGCCTGCTGAAGTTCTACTCGCTTTGCCTGCTCATCTTCTTCCTCTGCGAAATGGCCATTGCCATCACGGCGTTCGTATTTCCGCACAAGGTGAACGCGGTGCTGGAGGAATCGTTCACGGACAAAATCATCACCACGTACCGGGACGATCCGGACTTGCAGAATCTCATCGATTTCGCCCAGCAAGAGTTTCATTGTTGCGGACTGAGTAATGATGGCTACTTGGACTGGGGAAAGAACGAATATTTCAACTGCTCATCGCCGAGCGTGGAAAAGTGTGGCGTACCGTACAGCTGTTGCATCAACGCCACGGACATCAGCTCGGGTTTGGTGAACATCATGTGCGGCTACCACATCCAGCAGCAGTCCGTTGCGGCGGCTAGCAAAAAAATCTGGACCAGCGGCTGCATCGAGATTGTGCGCGTGTGGGCCGAGCGGAACCTGTACGTGATTGCAGGCATTGCCCTCGGGGCCGCCATTTGTCAACTTTTCGTCATATATCTGGCCAAAACGCTTGAAGGACAGATCGACCTGCAGAAGAGTAGCTGGTCATAGTGAATTTACATCGGGTGGGGGAGTGGCGGGCGGCCAGTCTAAGAGATTATACCGGACAGCGAGCGCAGAAATTCAGCAACAGCTATTGCAAGCATTCGAGAGCAGAAGAGCAAGAGTGTGAGAGAGAGAATGAGAGAGATTAAAAGACCTAGCAAAACAGAAAAACAAAAATAACGAGGCACAATAGCGTGTTTTGTCGTACAAGTCTGCGCTTTAACATCAGCTGCAAACAAAACAGAGCACACATTTTTTTACGTTCTTTCGTCTTCACTCATCGTCGTAGAACGCTTCAGAAGTGCTGACTGAAGAACGCAATTTCACTGATTGCTTTAGATGAAGGAATGATGCAAAGCGAAGACCTGTGTGCAATGCATACAGCTTTTTAAATATTTTTGTTTATTCTTGCTTTATGTTTTTTTTTTTACAAACGACCGATTGCAGACATTTTTTAAAAGGGGGTTAAAATGTAGTGAAACGTTATGTACAATCATAAGATAAGGCTGAAATGTTTCCTCCTCGCCTGATTTGTCGCACTGCTTACGCGGCTTTTTGCGTTAAAAAGAACGAAAACAAAGTTTGTAACTTACTGCTACATTTCTATCTTCGCACTATCTTCGTCTGCGATGGTTGCGGTCTCGGTCGTTGCTGTGTCTTCTATCATCACTATCGTACCTATGGCGACTGTGTGACTCATTACGATCACTGTGATGACCACCATAGTCCCGTGAGTACGGTTTGCTATGATGACGATCGTGATAGTGAGATCGATCGTTGCGATTCATTTTCGTGCGTAACGAGCTCTGCTGTTGTTGATCGTCGTAGGGCGGCAGTTCTGCACCGAGCAATTGCTGGCCGAACTGTGCAAAAATATCAGGCGTAAATGCGGTTGGGTTTGTGTTCATCATCATTGCCATCGTGGACAGTAGATCCTGCGATGCTCCATTTGAAACCATCGCCGATACCAAGTCATTATGTCCATATGACGTATTCATGCCATCCATATTTGTATCCGATGGTACGTACGCTTCATTATCAGGCAGATGGTTCAATGGAGGATCGTCCTGGTATCGGTAATTTTTGCTGTTACTACTCGACGGATGATTGAAGTTAATCTGTGGTGAGGTGGCAGGATTGGGGCCATTTCGTGTTTTCTTATGCAGTGTTAATGGGCGTTGAAACAGGGAGGTGCCTTCGAAAATGTTGATTGCATATTCAACGCTGTCAGGGTGCACGTACGTAATGAAGGCGTAGGATCGTTGGCGTCTATCGCCATCTCTTGGAATCTTCACATTCTCCAGTGGACCAGCCTGTTTGTCAGAATGATATTTCAATTACGACAGTTTTTTTTTCATACAGAGCATTAAAAAATGTTGTCTTTATTTACTATGGATTTACGGCGCACATCTGTTGAAAGTGTTTCTATTTTTTTTACAAACGACCGATTGCAGACATTTTTTAAAAGGGGGTTAAAATGTAGTGAAACGTTATGTACAATCATAAGATACATCGTTCGCCACATTCATTCAGCACACACACACACATACAACATGGGAGGGTGAGTAATCGCTCTGCTCGCTCGGCATTGCTTCAGAGGTGTCCGCTTTCCATTTCCCCTACCCACGCGAACGAAAAGTAGCGAGATCGCTTGCAGTTTGCGCAAAAATCAGTTCTTCGGTTGAGCAATAGACAGGCCGCGTGAATGTGCCGATCGTTTTTAATGACTGCAAGCAAGCGAATGCAGATGAAACACAACGAGAAACTCTCTATCTGCGACCGTATTCTCTGACATAAGTATTTAAAAGTCCTTTTATTTGCATTTTTTCTCATGTTAGTCGTAGTTAGCCCATTTCATTCAGTGATAATGTGTTATTTTACCAGGACTGTGCAAAACATCATTTCACGTTGAACATTTGCACCTGTACTCCTCGGCACTTATCGCTGCAACAGGGTTGTATGCGTCAATTCCATTTCCCATCGATTTTCCGGCACAACAATGGACTGATATGCACAACAATAGACCAGAGGAGAAGCAAGATTAATGAAAGACAAAAACGCGTGTTCTATATACGTATGGTGTAAACTAGACTGTTAATCGTATTTGTTTGCAAAATTCCTTCTCGTTTTTCACCACACGCAGTAGGAACAAAACTGTGGATTCTAAAATGGATTTTGACTACGCTCGAACGCTCTTAGTAGTTGTGAAAACAAAATAGCGGAGAACGGAACACATTTCAAACTGGTTAGGAATGATGCGAATAATCTCCGTCGGTAGGCTGAGGATCGGTTTGCCGCGAGTAATACTCATGTATCTCATTTTAAATCTCTAATGCGCGTTCCCGGCAGGGCTGAGCAGCAAAATATCAAACTATAACGTGCGGCAAATGCCAACGAGCATTTCGTGATGTTTCTTCCTGAATGATAGTAGCGCCGTAGATAACGAGGGGCCGGAATATTCCAAGCGGTGTGCAGTATATAGTGTGCGATTCGGCTCGCTTGCAAATATTGATGATTCCATGGTTTTTAGATAAGAAAGGTCAATGCCGACAGCATCTGAAAAGATTTACACGCAACATGTAACGACTGCGCCGAGTTAAATACAATAAGCCAATTCTATGTCATATATTTGTAAAGCTCAATAGAATTGTATTGAATAGGTATTTGAAAATGAATAAAGAAAATGCGAACCGTGTCATACAGAGCATTAAAAAATGTTGTCTTTATTTACTATGGATTTACGGCGCACATCTGTTGAAAGTGTTTCTATTTTTTTTAAACGAGGCACAATAGCGTGTTTTGTCGTACAAGTCTGCGCTTTAACATCAGCTGCAAACAAAACAGAGCACACATTTTTTTTACCATCGTTCGCCACATTCATTCAGCACACACACACACATACAACATGGGAGGGTGAGTAATCGCTCTGCTCGCTCGGCATTGCTTCAGAGGTGTCCGCTTTCCATTTCCCCTACCCACGCGAACGAAAAGTAGCGAGATCGCTTGCAGTTTGCGCAAAAATCAGTTCTTCGGTTGAGCAATAGACAGGCCGCGTGAATGTGCCGATCGTTTTTAATGACTGCAAGCAAGCGAATGCAGATGAAACACAACGAGAAACTCTCTATCTGCGACCGTATTCTCTGACATAAGTATTTAAAAGTCCTTTTATTTCGTTCTTTCGTCTTCACTCATCGTCGTAGAACGCTTCAGAAGTGCTGACTGAAGAACGCAATTTCACTGATTGCTTTAGATCGCAGTTTGGCACGGAAAAAGGCAGAACAAAATGAAGGAATGATGCAAAGCGAAGACCTGTGTGCAATGCATACAGCTTTTTAAATATTTTTGTTTATTCTTGCTTTATGTTTTCACTAAAAATCCTGAAACGCGGCGGTGAAATTTGTTTTGATAAACGGGCTCTACACGTCTGTATAACGACCTGAGAACCAGGTGGGACAACTGTCAAAGTTTTCAATTGGCCGTTCTCGCTTCGAACGTGCATTGCAGGAAACCTCGAGGCGAGAACGCTGTCAAACCGAATTGTATTTTGATTAAAATTGTTTGGAGTTTGGAGTTTGAAAAATGTAAAGGCTCAATATTTTCTTCAATAAACGGTTGACTCAATATCGTGCGTCACAATCAATTTCTCAACCAATAATGATTTCGCTTTATTTATGTTTTTGACAGTTGACAGTTCTCGCTCAAGGTATGCACATAGCTCACAGAGGTCTTACGCTTCTTAATTCTAAGGTGTTTACATTTTTACTTTTTACAAAAAAATCTTTTTTTTTCTGTAGGTAGAGTCGAACGGACTTCCGTACGACCCTGCGTTCGACTGTCAGATGAATGTCATCTAATCTGTCAAATTTTGCACAGTTGGGAATGCTCAGGCACCGCTCTGGCACTTCTCGAACAAGACATCAGACACGAACAAACCCATACAATCATATGGGAGTGCTCGGTCAGACAGTCTCGAACAACCCAGACAAACACGGTCTCGAACAAACCGATTTGGGTTTGTTTGGCATGTTCGATTCACACCCTGCTATGTGAACATTGGCGATAAATTCGTCACAAAACGTCAAAAAACTGTTGTTTACAATAGTGCGGTGGTTCTGCTTAATAATTATGTAGTTCATGCTCAGGCACCGCTCTGGCACCTCTCGAACAAGACATCAGACACGAACAAACCCATACAATCATATGGGAGTGCTCGGTCAGACAGTCTCGAACAACCCAGACAAACACGGTCTCGAACAAACCGATTTGGTTTGGTGCTCAGGTGCTCTGGCAATTGTCTGCTGTCTGGCCGAAATGTCATCCGTAGCATCGTAACAATCACTGCTTTAACTCAATATTTTTGTTTAATTTCCACACTTTAACGTAGTATAAACTACGTAATTATTAAACAGAACCACCGCACTATTGTAAACAACAGTTTTTGACGTTTTGTGACGGATTTATCGCCAAGGTTCACATAGCAGGGTGTGAATCGAACATGCCAAACAAAACCAAATCGGTTTGTTCGAGACCGTGTTTGTCTGGGTTGTTCGAGACTGTCTGACCGAGCACTCCCATATGATTGTGTGGGTTTGTTCGTATCTGATGTCTTGTTCGAGAGGTGCCAGAGCGGTGCCTCAGGTGTCAAACACAGCTCACATCTAGGTCATTTGGATGACATTTGCAAATCGGTTTGTTCGAGACCGTGTTTGTCTGGGTTGTTCGAGACTGTCTGACCGAGCACTTCCATATGATTGTGTGGGTTTGTTCGTGTCTGATGTCTTGTTCGAGAGGTGCCAGAGCGGTGCCTCAGGTGTCAAACACAGCTCACATCTAGGTCATTTGGATGACATTTCAGCGAACCGATTTACGACAGTGCAATTCTGTTTACTCAGGTACTGTTTATCCGTGCTGCTTGAAAATGATAGCACATAGCCACCGAAAACATAGTGAAATATTTCATTAAACACACAATTGAAATGTTTCAGGAAACTGCGCCTTTTGCAAAGCAAATGTTATTATTACTTTAAATCCACGTTATCAATTCATAGTCGTTTCGTCGTCGTTCGCCATCAGTGGTAAGATAAAATACTCCACGAACATGTGCGAATTATCGTTGTTTTCTATCATAACCTGCAAACCCAACAAGCCCTCACAGTTCGTACGCAGTGCCACCTTGGAGGCCAACGCAAGAGTGCGCATGGCAAGTCGAAAGTGCTGAAATTTGTAGCGATTACGGCTGGCATCGGTGCAGTTGAAAGTGATAATCATATCGCTGGTGTTCGTTATTTCCACGCTCGACTCCGAGTGAAGCTCTCCGAAGGAATGAAACATTAGATGGGGCGCATTAGGTGCGATAACCACTTCAATCTCGTCACAATTACGATCCATTTCGCTAAGAAGCTGGAAGAATTCCGGTCCCTTTACATTTATCTTGCTTATTATCTGCTGTTCGTCCGCAAAGTCAAGCTCCATGCAGTCGAACGCGTCCATTGTGCGCACCGAACACTCCGTAGTGAGGCTATCCTCGCCATGCTGCTCTAGGATCACGATCAAAGGGGCCCCTGTTCCTTTTTGGATCATTTTAAGACTCGAATCGAAGTCTCCACTGATGAACATACTCAAACAATCGGTGAACACTTTCAGGTTCAATCCGAACGCAACATAGGGCTGTGTTCCGTCTTCTGTATCCGCAGAGGTTTGTCTGGCTAGTGCAAGTTTAAACTCCGAAAAACATGGTCGGGTGACGTACGCTGAAGCTTGAATGCTTTTTGCATCCTCAACAATCACCTTTATTCCATCGTTGCTCAGGTTTACCATTGCATTCTAAAATTGAAAATCAAAATGAGTAATCAGTTGTTACACATTCATTACTACTTTCACTAC
>KZ072325.1:5158-28607 GCA_002091845.1 Anopheles cracens
AGCAAACGCAAATGGCAGACAGTTTTCGGTCGAATGAAACGTGGAACGACGTGATGGGGATAACCTTACTCTTTGGTGGGACGATACGGAAGAGACAATTTTGGCAAAATTCTAGACGACTACTCAAACGGCATAACGCGATTGGGCGATGGAGTGGAAATGATGTAAGAGCGAACACAACAAGTCTTATGTAAAAGTAGAATAGGAATGTATGCAAAACAACAGCAGCAAAACAAAACAAAAAAAAATAAAGCATGATCTAAAACTATGATAACGAATTCTACGAGCATGAGGAGGGGCAAACCACAGACACACCGACTCAGTAAACAAGTCTAGCGTACCAGGAGCGAGATGCAGAACACAGCCTCGAGACGACAGTAAAAGTATGGAAAGCAGCTCGGGCACACACATTCGTGTTGCACTTGTTTGTACATATTTGAACGGGTTGGTTGGGATGGATGGCCGGGCCAAGGAAAATTGATATGCGCATGCACACCTACGTACAACCACACAACAACAAAAACACAGATACACACTACCCTCACTCAGTCCGAGACGGACATCAAGTCAAAGTTTAGTCATACGCAACTATTTCGCTGATAATAAACGTGTTTAGTAGGCAAGCAAAACAAAGCAAAATGGGGAAAAAATCCAACATGGCAAAGGAAACACAGCAGAGAGAAGCTAGTAATTCCAATTTACAGTGTGTTACGGCATGAGCATAACGTCTGTAAGTAGCGTTTAAGGTGCAGGTGGAGAAAAAACTGAAACTAGTAATAGTAACTATAAGAATAAAGTAACAAACAAACTGATAATAATTGTAGCCGGAGATGGGGAAGTGTGTGTGTGCGCGCAAAAGTGGGGACTGGCAGGGGAGGAGTTGCAAATGGAACTGAATTTAATCGTGGAGCGCAGAGCATGCAAATGCAGCGCTGTAGGCAACAACATGAATAAGAAATAATATTAAACAACATGTGTGATGAACTCGCAAGACTAGGAAGACGCGAAAAAAAAAACGAGTTGAAAAGAAGTGAGAAAAACGACCGAACGGACGAGAACACGGTAATGAACGGAATGAGGGTGAAACAGGCAACAGCAACAAAAACTCGACGCAAAAGTAACCCAAACAAAGGACGACAGGAATGAACAGAAGCAGAAGATGAGGGAGAAGAAGAATAAAAACCACTACAAGTAATCTGTGTATAAATTATGATAATTTAATTATTTAATTAAAGAAAAGGAAACACAGCAGGAAACACGAATCTACGAAAGACGCGCAGACGGAAACTAACTAACATAAAATAAAAAAAACCCCTCTACTAAGACGGCGGATCCACTAAACGCATCCAAACCAAACGGACACTCCACACAATGTATACAAATACAGATACACACATACATACAAACATACTCGAACACAAACCAACGTAAACCGACGTGCAGCACTGCAGGAAGTACATATAATAAAAAGGCCGAAGAAGAAGAGAAAAAAACGACACAGTTCGACACACAGACTCGCTCGCACTCACACACACACTGTCACCTGCTGCTGCTATTTCATTTGGCACCGATTTGCTTCCTTCCTTTTCTCGGGTGTGTGTTTTACCACCACTACGCTCTGGATGCGCTTTGTCACACGACCATTTCACCTTTCACTGGGGGCATTCGCGGGTATTTGATGTGGCAGTATTATGCTTTCTTCTGTAAACTCTGCCGCCGGTCGATAATCGACACTCGACACACGGAACACTTTTTGCCCTTTTGCAAAACGCACCAACTCGGACACTGGCACACACACGCACACGGAAAGAACTACAACGTCAGCGGGGTAATCCTTGCCGGTTGCTGTAGTGTCGCGCGTTGCTGCTGCTGCTGCTGCTGAGATGGCGTTGCTTGTGGTTCAGTCTTCTGCTCCACACCGTCAACGGCTGCTAGATCTGCTACGCCTCAGTCTTCCGATTGCGCTGAGGATACTGCTCCTGGCGGCCGTCGTTAGCGTCGCACAAAATGCCGTCGGGAGTTTCGCACTTCCGTGCTCCGCGTTCCGGCGCCAATTTTTCTTTCTTCTATCACACTGGCGCTGGTGGTGGGGTTTAGTTTGCGAGCCACACTCACAAACACACACATACACTTAGCCACAGGACACTAGTAGCACTGTGCTGCGTTTGGTCACGGTGCAATTGGCAACAATCACTTCTTCTCTCGAGCCTTCTCACTTGTATCCACCGTACTGAGATTGAGAGGGCTGGCCACACACGCACAGATTCCGAACAATTTCGACGATGATGATGGCGTAACGAGGCAAACTTAGCACTCGACGGTTTGCTTGAGGTACTGCGGCTGGCTGCGTTGCCGTGGATCCGACTTCACTTCGTCGCAAAAAGAGACAACGCACACGAGCACTGTTGCTACTTTTCACCGCTTTCGGCTTAGTTGAGCTGAATTTTCCACCATTCCTTTCGGGACGGGTGGGTGGGGGCACAGGCACATTCACACAAACAACACTCCGCTGCCGAATGGATGGCTGCGTACGGGGCCCGGGTTGTTTTGCTTCTTCACACTCAACCGACCCGAAGGACCAAAGAAGGACTATTGATTTTCTGCGGCCCTCTCCGTTCCACACTTCCGCACACTGCTACGCTGCTATATCACATGCACACACAGCCTCTTGCTCCTGCCTGCCTGCTTGCTTTCGCTCTTTCCCACTCACACTCTGCCGTCGTCTCGAACACCGCCGGAGCCACACCGTTTCTGGTATTGATATTGTTACTCCTTCCTCGTAGTTCTCACTTGTGCGCGAGCTCCACCACTCTTGTTTCTCTTTCTCGCTCTCGCTCTCGCTCCACCGCACACACACACAAGCACTCTCTCTCTACGATCGCGGTCCCTTCCTTGGAAGGTGTATTCCTTCTTGCGTGCTGTTTTCTTCGAGCGCTGTGCAAGCGCTCTAGTGGAAGTTTCTTTTGCGAATGAATGGCCGCGTCGGCCATTCGCAGCAGCACGGGCCAGTTTCGGAGAACGAACGTCACTTCGGAGAACGCGCTCACGCACACCGGCGCGGCCGGGCCCGGCACGCACACCAGCGCCGCACCAATGGGCCAGGGGTGTTGCGTTCCCTCATTGCACTGCGTTCACGGGGCGGCTTGGTGCGCCCGATGACGTAGCGGCGTGTAGCGCACGGAATCCCGCACGGTAGTGTGCGTGTGCGACCGTCGAAGTGACAGAGCGCACGTTCCTTTCTAACGATTCCAGCTGATTTCGGCGACCAACCAACGCAGAGAATGGTGCGCACAACTACCACCGTGCGCTGGGAGCGTATGGCAACACTCACACTACGGCAATCGTAGGTCAGGGTTCAGCAACCTGGAAGTAAAATAAGGTACAAGTTTTTAGGTTACTAAAATAAATTACTATTTGAAATATTCGGTAAAATTTCAATCATAATTTGATTTATTACAGCAAGTTTTCATCAACACAATTTTAAAAGAACTACTCTAGCTACTGGTAGCCTAATGACTTGAAAACCAAGAACAATTTCTCTTTTCCCAATAGAGTGAAAGTGCGTAAATAGCTCTCACTCGCTTTTATAGCGTAGAATATAATACTGCTTTTAATCACACTTTCGACAACTCTTTGAATTTTTAAATAAAAAATAAAATAATGGCAAATAGATAAATTTACATATTTTCTCAATAGTTTAGTATGTGGCCATGGCTACGTTTACTTCAGACACATAAAAATGAAAGATGATTAGATCGAAATTTTCAAGCAAATCTAGGAGAAAAAATTACAACAGGTTGAATTTGAGTATATGTTGCCTTTAACCCAATGTATACAAAAATGTCAAATACAGCATGATGTTTCATCTTTTTTATAGTGCACATCACAGTTTAATTAACTATTTTCTCAAAAGTAAATCGATTTCAGATTTTTTTTTCATATTTTGAATTTATTATAAACACACAAAATGTTAAAAATGTCTCTTCCCTGGCTGTTGGTTCCCACAATGCTTGCGGTGCTAGGCTCATCCCCGACGACTGGTTTTATGCAGTTCCCTCACACACACAACCACAACTATGTTCGGCTCATCCGATTCCCCTATTCCAATTCGTAACAAAACTCCACCATCCCGCCGGCGGCGTGAGCAGGCCGGCATGCTCTCTTTCGCTCCACCGCCTGGTTCGCAGCCTCATAAAAGTGTCATCTTCACCGTTTCGACCATCTATGAAAGCCCGCCCGTCACGACCTGCTCCGCCCCCCACGAGACGCACACGTCGGTTTCAGGCTCGCCCCGCGACGAACGAGGTAACGGGCGGTGCGTCCTCTTCGCCCTTTTCTTTCTTTTGTCGGTCGGTCACTTTGCGTTGCCTGCAGCATCCCGCATCCAACGGATCCAGCGTAGCCGGTGCTTCGCTGTGATTCACATAATCTTCTCCGATGTCGTCATCCGTCCGCAGATTTCGCCTTTACCTTCACCTTCGCTCGTAAACAAACCCCCCCCACCCCAAACCCACACACACACACACACACACACACTCGGGCGCGAGCGGTTAACCCTTTCACTGGCGGTGTTTCTCAGCCGGGAGTCACAGGTACTCGTGTACTCACTTTCCAAACGGGTCACACTGCAGAAGGACGCGGGATTTTCGGCGGGATGGGCGAGGGTTGGTTCCTGGAAGACGGAGCACCGGTGTTCGAAACAGCTTGCCGGCGGTCGTCGCCGAAATGCGGGAGGTCCATCGGAACAGAAGTTTGCGGTCTTCGGGCAGTTTTAATGCCTAATCTTGACCGCCGCCGGCGGCGACCCGCAGCTTATTGTCGGGCGGAATTAGTCGTCCGTTCCTTTTCCTTTGTCGCGACAAAAAGAGCCACTAACGTGTGCAATTTTTGTGCGTCACCCTTACTTTGGCGGAATGAAGGTTTTTTCTTAGCAAAAAAACACACACACAAAAAAAAACTAGAGATCAAACAGCATTCATCATCACTCGTAGGAAAACATGCATTCCATTTGCAATCTAACACCTCGAATTTTCAGTTTAGTATGTGGCCATGGCTACGTTTACTTCAGACACATAAAAATGAAAGATGATTAGATCGAAATTTTCAAGCAAATCTAGGAGAAAAAATTACAACAGGTTGAATTTGAGTATATGTTGCCTTTAACCCAATGTATACAAAAATGTCAAATACAGCATGATGTTTCATCTTTTTTATAGTGCACATCACAGTTTAATTAACTATTTTCTCAAAAGTAAATCGATTTCAGATTTTTTTTTCATATTTTGAATTTATTATAAACACACAAAATGTTAAAAATGTCTCTTCCCTGGCTGTTGGTTCCCACAATGCTTGCGGTGCTAGGCTCATCCCCGACGACTGGTTTTATGCAGTTCCCTCACACACACAACCACAACTATGTTCGGCTCATCCGATTCCCCTATTCCAATTCGTAACAAAACTCCACCATCCCGCCGGCGGCGTGAGCAGGCCGGCATGCTCTCTTTCGCTCCACCGCCTGGTTCGCAGCCTCATAAAAGTGTCATCTTCACCGTTTCGACCATCTATGAAAGCCCGCCCGTCACGACCTGCTCCGCCCCCCACGAGACGCACACGTCGGTTTCAGGCTCGCCCCGCGACGAACGAGGTAACGGGCGGTGCGTCCTCTTCGCCCTTTTCTTTCTTTTGTCGGTCGGTCACTTTGCGTTGCCTGCAGCATCCCGCATCCAACGGATCCAGCGTAGCCGGTGCTTCGCTGTGATTCACATAATCTTCTCCGATGTCGTCATCCGTCCGCAGATTTCGCCTTTACCTTCACCTTCGCTCGTAAAACAACTCCCCCCACCCCAAACCCACACACACACACACACCACACACACACACACACACTCGGGCGCGAGCGGTTAACCCTTTCACTGGCGGTGTTTCTCAGCCGGGAGTCACAGGTACTCGTGTACTCACTTTCCAAACGGGTCACACTGCAGAAGGGGAGCGTATGGCAACACTCACACTACGGCAATCGTAGGTCAGGGTTCAGCAACCTGGAAGTAAAATAAGGTACAAGTTTTTAGGTTACTAAAATAAATTACTATTTGAAATATTCGGTAAAATTTCAATCATAATTTGATTTATTACAGCAAGTTTTCATCAACACAATTTTAAAAGAACTACTCTAGCTACTGGTAGCCTAATGACTTGAAAACCAAGAACAATTTCTCTTTTCCCAATAGAGTGAAAGTGCGTAAATAGCTCTCACTCGCTTTTATAGCGTAGAATATAATACTGCTTTTAATCACACTTTCGACAACTCTTTGAATTTTTAAATAAAAAATAAAATAATGGCAAATAGATAAATTTACATATTTTCTCAATAGTTTAGTATGTGGCCATGGCTACGTTTACTTCAGACACATAAAAATGAAAGATGATTAGATCGAAATTTTCAAGCAAATCTAGGAGAAAAAATTACAACAGGTTGAATTTGAGTATATGTTGCCTTTAACCCAATGTATACAAAAATGTCAAATACAGCATGATGTTTCATCTTTTTTATAGTGCACATCACAGTTTAATTAACTATTTTCTCAAAAGTAAATCGATTTCAGATTTTTTTTTCATATTTTGAATTTATTATAAACACACAAAATGTTAAAAATGTCTCTTCCCTGGCTGTTGGTTCCCACAATGCTTGCGGTGCTAGGCTCATCCCCGACGACTGGTTTTATGCAGTTCCCTCACACACACAACCACAACTATGTTCGGCTCATCCGATTCCCCTATTCCAATTCGTAACAAAACTCCACCATCCCGCCGGCGGCGTGAGCAGGCCGGCATGCTCTCTTTCGCTCCACCAGATGACGCGCACGATTCTCGAGAGAGAGAGAGAGAAAGAGAGGTTTAAGAGGAATCTTCTGGGGCAATAAATGGTCTCGCTTCAATTATTTTAATTAAATCATCTTTCAATCCCTCCTCGATCGGGCTCGATACGCGGCGGTGGGCTGTATATATATTTTTATTTTTTTTAAATGAATTTCCTGTGAACCTTTGAAATAGTACTTATACAAATCCTATTTCTTATATGCAAGATTATCACTCTCAGCTTCATAATGAGTGTAATTCTAGCAAACAAACAATCTCCCCCATTAATTAGCAACCAGAACTAGGGTTATGAAATCACGGCAGGCATAGTTTATTAATAATAATTTTAATTCACCTCTCCCAAAATCACCCCCTCAATACGTACGTACGCGGAGCAAACATTGTCAACGTTACACGATCATTTCACGGCTCATTATGCTCGGCGAAGCGTTGATTACTTTTATAGCTCCCTCATCCTCCTACGAACGGGGGCAGACCGTTCCGTCCAAACGAAAGAGCAGCCAGTTTTAACGACCCGATCCATAGCGCAAGAAACCGGGCTCCGCCAAACCGGAGCGTTCGGAGCGTAATTATTTCGTTCCGAAAGCCAACGCCGAGAACGAATCGACGACGCCGACTTCCAGCACCGGTGACAATGTAGCTTCTCCCGTCAGAACGCTCAAAGCCCGGGCGTTATCCACTATCTCACATTCAGGTCGAAGTGAAGGCTGGAGGAAAAAAAAAGCGCACAGACGAAACAACCATATTTTTTTTAATATTCCATTATATTCACTTATTCTCATAATCATAGAATTTGTGTACTTTTTACTTTTTAAATTGTGTTGTGGCATGTAAACCACGATCTCTTTTTTTAAAATATACTTTTTTACAATTCCCTGATTATACAAAATACGGCTTTTAATTTTCCGGGAAAAAAGATTCACAGGATCGGAATAGCAAGATCAAATTAAATAAATTTGACAGAGTGCCAGTGCTAGTATAATATGCAATACCATTCACAAAAAGATCATTATAACATGCGTCATATCACAAGAAAATATCGCAAGCGTATATCGTACAATGTATGCTTTCTGAGTAATAGAATTTCTGAGTAATCGAAAGACAATGGACGACAATTTTAATTTAAATGATAGACAATGTTAATTCATGAATTCATATGGTAAATCAATAATATGCTGATTTCCCTAATCAACATTTTTATCAGCCAACTTTCTGCCATCCTTATTCTCATTGTATGAGTTGGCATATATAGTTTATGAGTAGTGGAGAATGTCGAACATATCATTCACAATATACTTTGTGTATATCAAAAACATCAATATGCAAAAATATTGAAGTTTATAATCAAACAGGTAATTCTTAGGATTAATATATATATATAATTGATGAATATATTCATAAGAGACATTCATATAGATTATGCATTATGAATGAGCAAGCATGACACATTGTTGCTACGTTTTGCTGAGTGGTGTCATTTATCCGTAATAATAGTTTTTTTTAAATGAATTCAGTGAAGCAGTGATGAGTGAAGTGCTGCTGTTGTGCTGAACATGCATTTCAAAGGATTTCTGAGTTGAAATTGTTTTTTTTAATATTCCATTATATTCACTTATTCTCATAATCATAGAATTTGTGTACTTTTTACTTTTTAAATTGTGTTGTGGCTCTCCCGGTCTCTCTTTTGAGATGCGGTTTTGACCACCGCCATCGGCTGCCTGATGTTTTGCTCAGATCCGATGGCAATGGGCTACCCAGGAGAAACTGAAACTGTCTATTGGACAAACTGTCGACATGTACGGTCGCTTTCGGTTGCTTGGCCACTGGGGAAGATGGTTTTGTTTTTTAACTCTCTCTCTTTCTCTCAGGGATGGAAAGTGCAAGCACCGCCTGCACCGTCTCGTTGAAGGTGAGGTCGCCGAAAAAAAAACACCACCACCACCGACAATGTTTTGACCTGAATTGCGGTGCACGAGATACGGACGGCGAGATGTTGGTGGCAACGACTACCGGGTGGGTTTTCTATTTGGTATAATTTCACACTCGCGCCGTTAAATGTTGTTTGCGGCCAGCTGATGCGTACATAAAAATGAGTGAAAACTCGAAAAACAATTACGAAACCACTAGGTGCCCGCAAGCTGTTAGGTAATTATTGCTGAAAACGTTTACGTTTACAAATTTTGCGTGAGAATAAATTATTATTCTAAACTCGTAACACTATCCGATTACTTTGGAAAACATGGAACCAAGATGATTATAAACTGTATAATATCTTATAAATTAGGAGTATGTCAAAAAACTATGGCACTTATCCTACAAATCAAACATAGGTTCTGTGGGTGTATATTTGCTTTCATCTTACGATCTCATTCCCGACGTTATTTGATTTTTCCTCTCAGAACCGATGGCTTTTCGATCAAACCATAGAAAGTGATATGGTAAACCTTTGTACAAAGTTCTGTACCATCTTGAGTATTGATAGAGTAATTTATGTTTGAATATGTCCAGTCAAAACTCTTCCCAAAATCAAATTGATTCGGTCAAAACTCTTTCAGTGTAATGTTGGAAAATTTCAAAGCTTATTGTCAAATCGAATCTTCAAATCAGTTCAAATCTTATTGTCGAGTAGTTTCCTTCAGTCTAGCAGTCTACTTGTTTATATCCTACTGTATAGAGTTGATGTAGATTTAAAGAATTCTAGTTCCGAACTTACTTATAAACCTAACAACAGCTGACAGTCATAAAGCGAGATTCATTAGCTCCGTTGAAAGTGATAGTGGAGAACTTAATTCCATGGCATATTGGTACTGATGCCTTTATTTTGAACATCCGACCCTACGGTGTTGATCAGCTCCAAGTGTTTTTCGAGTTTTGGTTCTCTCACAGATTTCACCCGATCAGCTTGTAACATGGAAAGGCGAGGGAAACGCCATCAGGATTCGTTTCCAAACTTTGGGATCTCTTCACTATGAAACCAGTATCCGGGAATAGAACTTGTACACTGAGTTTGATGTTTGAAGAACTGAATTGATACAGTGTGTCTTTGAGGTACATTCCAATTTTAATAGCATTTAGTTATGAATCTATTGAATGAAAACATAAGTGCAATCCTTTGTGATATCCAAATTTCCGTCAATTTTCAATGCTGAATGATTGCAAGAGGTTATATTTGAAAATCGTTCAAACTTAAGTGATAAAAACGAGCTGAAAAGAGGGTTTATGGATAAGCTTGCTGCTATTGGTTGTTCTTTATAAAAAAATCACCGGACCTCAACAGCTCACTGATTGCTGTTTTGAAATATAATAGGTGTCGTATACTATCATGCTTTTTCTTTCGAAAAAAAAATACATATCATTACAAATGAAACAAACAAGCCTTTTTTGTTGCTCTGTGCAGGAACAAAAAATAATCATTCAAATTGCTGCTTCATTATGTTTCAGAAGTTTACAATGTATGTGTTGTAGTATACGGAACTGGCTCACACTCGCTCATGTTATCATAACAGCACGATGTAAACGAACCAAAGCTATACCAAAATATTTCTGTTTGTACAGTGAGTGAAAAAATAACGATTGCATAAACAGTACGTACAGGCAACATTAAACCACCCAACCCGGCCACCCAATCGAACGGCTGTCATACGCGTTCGTGTCGAACGTGTCTGCTATTAAACCCTCCTCCATCCGATTGCTTAGCTCGGTTCGTGAATCCGTTTTGTGTGTCGGAGGAGGCGGTGGCGGCGAAAAAAAAGAAATGTTAATAAAAATAAATACAACACCGCTGCACGCTGCACACCCAGTGCAACGACACTGTAATTTGTACAACACTTCAAGCAGAAATCCTACATACAGCTGGGTCCGCCCGTGCGTGTGTGGTATGCGCGATTAGAACGGGCCAGCGCAAAAACACAACAAACACGACGATTGGCATACTTTCTTGTGCGCGCGGCCGGCCCGCATTCCGCACTTTAAATACCAATCCGTCGGCCGAAAAGTTTTGATGAATCTCCTTCGTCACAAAACGATAATTAACGATGCTCTCCTGCTCTCGGCGGTGCATACGATGGGCGGTGAATGCGAAAACGTGGCCACCGCTTCACCCATTCTAGCCCGTGCCGCGCTTGATGGTAATTAAAATTTAATAACTCTTAATCATTTACGGCCGCGCGCTCGTGAGCATGTGTGTGTGTGTGTTCGTTACACGCTGCGACTTGCGTTTAATTTGGCGTTTCGATTCAGCCGGCAGCAGCAGCAGACGGGGACACGCACTCGCGTAGAAATGAATGAAGGGGGACAGTGAACCGGTTCGACAGTGGTCTTAGGAACGAGCGAGAGGCGGCTAACCGAATTCTCCGCACGACCCGCACGGAAAAGGGTATTATGTAGGCGCCGAATATTAAGCAAAAAAAAAACGACGCAAGAACGCGCGTACACTTGGGGCCGCAATTAGGCACCCTGTTCCAGCCCGGGGTTTCTAGAGAACAAGTGATAGATGTGTTGGATCGAAACACATGTGCGCCTTTCCGCACGCAGAGATCTGCAATCTCGTGCAACGCTCGTCTACCCTACAATTTCCTCAAATCATATTTTCCAACTTCCTGCTACCGTGATGAGGCGGTGTGATAGAGGCCGCACGGCTCACACGATGGAAGCCCTCCGTCGTTCGACCGACCGATACGGAACGGCAGTAATAATAACGAGGGGGGGGGGGGGGGGGAAAGACATCCTGCTTCATCCTGCCGCATGTTGGAAGGATAATTAGAACCTGTAATTACTCTGCAATTACATTACATCTCGGCCTGGCGCTACAGCTGTGGCGAAACCCACGAAGGACGGACGCATTGAATTGGCGAATGCAATGACAAGACGGTAATGACACGGCCGCAGCTCCGTGCTGTGTGTGGAAGAATGAAATGGCGGAATGCATTCAGCTCAGATCCGTATTTCGTACCAAGTAAACCAATTTGGTCATCCAAAACGTTCGTTTCCTCTCTAGCGTTTGTGATGGATGCACTCAACCAGGTGCTGAAGGTAATTGAATTTTAATATGACAACAAAGCTCAACGGGATGGTACATTTGTTGTGTGTGTGTGTTCGTTACACGCTGCGACTTGCGTTTAATTTGGCGTTTCGATTCAGCCGGCAGCAGCAGCAGACGGGGACACGCACTCGCGTAGAAATGAATGAAGGGGGACAGTGAACCGGTTCGACAGTGGTCTTAGGAACGAGCGAGAGGCGGCTAACCGAATTCTCCGCACGACCCGCACGGAAAAGGGTATTATGTAGGCGCCGAATATTAAGCAAAAAAAAAACGACGCAAGAACGCGCGTACACTTGGGGCCGCAATTAGGCACCCTGTTCCAGCCCGGGGTTTCTAGAGAACAAGTGATAGATGTGTTGGATCGAAACACATGTGCGCCTTTCCGCACGCAGAGATCTGCAATCTCGTGCAACGCTCGTCTACCCTACAATTTCCTCAAATCATATTTTCCAACTTCCTGCTACCGTGATGAGGCGGTGTGATAGAGGCCGCACGGCTCACACGATGGAAGCCCTCCGTCGTTCGACCGACCGATACGGAACGGCAGTAATAATAACGATCAGAGGGGGGGGGGGGGGAAAGACATCCTGCTTCATCCTGCCGCATGTTGGAAGGATAATTAGAACCTGTAATTACTCTGCAATTACATTACATCTCGGCCTGGCGCTACAGCTGTGGCGAAACCCACGAAGGACGGACGCATTGAATTGGCGAATGCAATGACAAGACGGTAATGACACGGCCGCAGCTCCGTGCTGTGTGTGGAAGAATGAAATGGCGGAATGCATTCAGCTCAGATCCGTATTTCGTACCAAGTAAACCAATTTGGTCATCCAAAACGTTCGTTTCCTCTCTAGCGTTTGTGATGGATGCACTCAACCAGGTGCTGAAGGTAATTGAATTTTAATATGACAACAAAGCTCAACGGGATGGTACATTTGTTCGAGTGCAGCGTTTCCCAGTCAAACCTTCAAGTAACTAATCATAGGCAATGTTTTCAAATAGATTGTTTGTATTGCGATAGAAAGGAATATCTGAATCATTCGCTTCTGCTTAGCTTAAAAATCAAGCAGCCCATTTTCTTCACAATCGAACGGCTGTCATACGCGTTCGTGTCGAACGTGTCTGCTATTAAACCCTCCTCCATCCGATTGCTTAGCTCGGTTCGTGAATCCGTTTTGTGTGTCGGAGGAGGCGGTGGCGGCGAAAAAAAAGAAATGTTAATAAAAATAAATACAACACCGCTGCACGCTGCACACCCAGTGCAACGACACTGTAATTTGTACAACACTTCAAGCAGAAATCCTACATACAGCTGGGTCCGCCCGTGCGTGTGTGGTATGCGCGATTCGAACGGGCCAGCGCAAAAACACAACAAACACGACGATTGGCATACTTTCTTGTGCGCGCGGCCGGCCCGCATTCCGCACTTTAAATACCAATCCGTCGGCCGAAAAGTTTTGATGAATCTCCTTCGTCACAAAACGATAATTAACGATGCTCTCCTGCTCTCGGCGGTGCATACGATGGGCGGTGAATGCGAAAACGTGGCCACCGCTTCACCCATTCTAGCCCGTGCCGCGCTTGATGGTAATTAAAATTTAATAACTCTTAATCATTTACGGCCGCGCGCTCGTGAGCATGTGTGTGTGTGTATTGTGATGGATGCACTCAACCAGGTGCTGAAGGTAATTGAATTTTAATATGACAACAAAGCTCAACGGGATGGTACATTTGTTCGAGTGCAGCGTTTCCCAGTCAAACCTTCAAGTAACTAATCATAGGCAATGTTTTCAAATAGATTGTTTGTATTGCGATAGAAAGGAATATCTGAATCATTCGCTTCTGCTTAGCTTAAAAATCAAGCAGCCCATTTTCTTCAATTAATGTCTCAAACTGTACGACGTCATGCAGTGTTATTCATCTTTTGATAAAAAGTATTAAAGTGATAATTGCTTAAATCTAGATACTGAATTAATAAGAAACTGAGCAAGGTTTTCACATTACTGTTTTGTTCATTCTAATCATATTAATGCATGGAACCGTAGGGAACGATGAGTAATTTTTCATTAATATCTCATGGCATCAGTGCTAAAAATACTTACCAATGCAATGCAGCCCTAAACATCAAATGATAAGAATTCTACTCCCGCGGTAGCAGCTTTAGAATGTAATGACATCAACTATATACTTTTCACGTTGTTTACGATACCGGTAATAGAAAAATGGATTCGAATTGTCATGCTTAATCCCTTTAGTTACTAAAAACGTCACCAAGAACGGAGATTACCAGTGTTCTACCCTTTTACTACTAAATGGTCCTTGAAGGGTATGATATTACCACAGCATTACCAATGTTATAAAAAGTTTTCTAGTTAAGCAGCACTTTAAGCAACATGCACACATGGACATCTTCCGAATCGACGCTCCAAAGGATCGTGCAGGGAACAACAAACCTGACTGAACAATCGGTCCATGCTGACGACAATCGACCCACACTGAACAAACGCTGACAGTGCGCAAACTTACCGTTGGCCAGCAGATACAACGCCGTCCTCTGTTCTGATGACAAACGGAGACAGCCATAGTTTGTCTGCACCTGTCATCAATTTATAAATGAAGCTGTTAGGATGGCTTTCGCGTCCGTGAGATGACGGTCAGCTATTTTGACCTGTCATCTGTGGGTTGTTTCCAAACAGCTGACCGCATCCATGGTATGTTGACAGAGTAGAGACGGTTTTTAGTGCATTTCAAGCAAGTCAGCTAAGAGTGTGCACTGATTATGGTAGGTAGTCGTGCCAGATGTTGCAGGAACTCCGAAGCCATTCGAGATCCATTCTACAGAAGACATCCTATCATGTGACATATCCAACTGTGTTCAAGAGAAACATCTTTTGCAGACGCTGTATAGCTTAAGAGATAAAAAACAGGGTAAGTAACACTGTCTAAGGTAGCGATAGTAATAATTAATTCGTCTTAGTATCGCATCACCCCCATGGTGTGTATCGTTTCGAAACCTTCAGCGTACGACTTGTTCAAACTCAAATGGCAGGAGTTTCGCTCATCTGGTATGTACCTGTATTTGGATCACAAGCCACCGATAGGGGCAAACTTTTTGCCAAGTCCGATCATTTATTAATAATGCCATTCGCTGATAATGATCAACGTTTATTTTTTATTTTTGCTCTCTCCACTTCCCGTCGCCATCTAAAAAGGAACGCAATGTGGTTGTGTGTGTGTGTGTATGTTGAGAGCGATAATAAGAGCTGTTATTGTTGAAACGCCAGCGAAAAAAAAAAACAACGCACGACTCCATGCTAAATATGGAGTGTGGCCAGTATCCGCGTCCGGACATGTTTCAGATATTTCTTCATTTATCATTCTAGCATTTCGGAATCGCGCTGTACGGGATCGCGAGCGGCTTTGGGTCAGCATTTAAATTCCCACTGCCTCTCCCACGTCTCCCCCTCTCCCCTCGCGACCCCTCCCACTCAGTTTTCTGGTCGTTTAAGTTCTTCCCTCCATTTGCTAATGAATGGCTTGTGCGTGCCTTCGGAGCTGTTTGTGCTTTCGAAAGGAGGCGATATTCTAAAAACCGAGCTGCGGAGAGTTCCTGCGTTTTCGGTCCCTTTTTGGTCGACCGCGGTGGCTGGTGCGGCAGGAGAAGAAGGAGGTATCATTACTATTATTATTATTTATACTTTCCGAGGGTAATTAACCCTCTTCGCAAAAGGATTGAATCGGGCCGTTTTTTTTCTTCTTCCTCCTGCTGCGTCTTCACAGCCCCCGCGAGCGTGCATTAATCACGGGTAAGATTCTTGACTATTTTTTTCCTCCGATTTCTATTATCGTTATTAGAATTAATATTACAGGTCGCTCGGCACGGTTTCCGCTGGTCGTACGGCCGCAGTTCCCATGGGTCCCCCACGGGCCGGGGATTACGGTCGACCCGGCGGAATGTAGGCGTTGACGAAGGCGGCAAGGTGCCAAGGTCTAGCGGTCGTATCCTTTCCGCAGGCACGGGCCCTGCTGATGAGCTAGCGTACCCGGGATGGAGGAACGGTGCATTACAATCCGAGGCGGTGATTGGTGATTCTTGAAGCATAAATATTCCTTAAACCCCACTCGAATGAAATATCACCCGGAAAATAAATCGTCGATCTGAATCGCAGGCTTCAGTGTGCCCCTAATGCCCCATAGGCTGGCGCGCTGGCTTAAAGTAATATTTTATTGCTTCCAAATGTTGTCAAACTCCCCGGCCGAGACGTGGCCGCTTCTCTCGTTACGACTGCTAAATGAGCATCTGGAGGAAACATAAAGGAGGTCACACGGCACCGCACTCTGTCTGTCGGCGATCGTATCGTGTCATTTACAGCAACCGGGCGAATGGAATCCTTTTACCGAATGGCTCCCCCGGGAGAGAGAGAGAGAGAGAGAGTGGGAAAGGATTGCACCCATCATTCAAACCGATTGCGTTCGAGCGTTCCACTCTGGCCCCTTCGACAGAAGCGCACAAGTACAATGTTTGCTACGGAACGACGGTTCTTATTCGTGGCGGCTGTGAATGCATGCACTGCATGGTTTAAAGACTTCTGGGGGCCAAATCGTGCACAGGTATGGCCATAGTTGTGTGGTGATTAGATATAAAAGTTGGATTAAAACGACCTCTTACGTATCTTTCTATCCACATTTTATTGCTTCATCTAAAAAAACATGACAATGATTAACATAAAAACTCAACCCAAAAATGAATATATTAATTCACTTTATTCTTAATTCAACTTGTTTTTATTGGCTTTTTAGTGACGTGTTTCAACGTGTTTCAATACTACATTTTAGAATTAGTAATATTTAAACCAAAAAAAAAAACAAATAGACAAATAGATAATAAAGAAAAAGGGTAAAAGACGCCTGCGCTAGATAACGTTTCTAGGGAAAGGATGATATCAATATCTGGATTCTGTGGCTTATGCTTTTAAATACTCAGCAAATTGTCCACGCATGAATAACGTGATGATTACTGACTTATAACAGAGAACTATAAGTTCTATCTTTTATAAGGCCCAACATCGACCAGGACAGTTTCAGGCTAATTTTGCGACCAATTACTACTGTAGAGAGGTACTTCAGTGGTATAAGACCAATGGGATGGAGTACGTTTCTCGAGTAATAAACATTCCAAATTACATTCACTTTCTCCTACTCTCTAAACAAGCGTAAATACATAAAAGAAGACATCAAATCTAGTAATAAACATGCCAGAAATGGTTCGCTGGTACAATCAAATGATCTCCAAAATTTACGATCTTTTTGGCAGTGGTTTTTGCCATACAGTTCGAAAAAGGTTCAAATTTTATCCTTCGTGGTTGAATTCAAATATTATTTAAAATCCTCATGACTGTGAGCTGTTTGCTATGGACTCTGAGATATATGTGAATTTGACGTAATATGAGTGTAGATTGTTACTGTTTGCAGATTTTTATATTTAGAACCTTGGTACAAACCATTTCAATAACATATAAAATGCAACGAACAGAACACAGTGAACAAAATCCATTGCTTCCTGTTCCTAGCACGACCAGCACTGTGTTATACAATCATTTCGTAACGACCCGGTGCTTTAGCTGAGCGGTTCTCATTAAAAACCGATCGAAATGTGTGCTTTATGTTGCTGTTTGCCGCCAGTGACAGGAAGCACCGCAGGTCCGGGCGGAGCAGAAGCTCCCTGCGCCTAGTCGCTCCTACTTGCTTCCTGCTCGCCGTATAGTAATCACGTCATTAACTACAGTGCACTTTGTTTGTCTTCCCCACGCGTGGCCGCCCGGGCCGGTCGGCATCGAGAGTGTTTGACAGCTAGAAACATCGCCAACATGCACGACCATGAAGACACGAATGTTTTGCGCCTCCCCCACCCCCCCCTGCCAAAGTCTCGCGCACCGCAGCGAACGGATGCCACGCATCCACGTCGTGCCCGAAACGATACCGGAGTGTCCGGGACCGTGTAGCGTGCACGACGGCTGGCTCCGGCATGTCAGCTGTGCAGCGGAGAGATGGAACGGATTCGATAAAACTGTACGCTGTCATCTTCAATCGCAACGATTTGTAACGATCGAGGGTGGGATTCACGCCGGCGGACGGACGGTGTGCGGAAAGTGATTTAAATCTGAATCTGATCGAACGGCATATCCCGGCACGCACCTTCGTACCGGCGTTCCGTGCGATGGGCGAGATCTCTTAGACAACTACCCACTGCCCGCTGGGACTCATTAGTGCACGCTAGCAGTCGCAGCCATAATTGACGATTTGAAAACATGTCCCCAGAGCCAATTAGAAGTGTTTCGGAACGAAAATAAACCGTACCGGTGCGGTTTCGGTTCTGTTTTGCAACCTTTCAACCTGCTAGTGGAACGCTTCTGTGGGACATGTGCGTTGAGTGCAAATTAATAGGAACAGCTTTCATTGTTGGTTCTGCAGTTTTATTTTATAGCGACGGGTTTGTATAGTATATATAGTATATAGAAATTGTATTTCAATGAGCGCTAAGCATCCTATTCCTTACTTACAGGTTTGTTGGGTGATGCAGATATGGGAAGGTTCTAATGAAATTATACCATGAAGATACCATGACGAATGAGCTTCAGTACTAACTATTTCTTACCTTATGATTAATAATCCGAATATCCTTATTTAAATAAAAACAAAGCATCCAAATGACTTAGATTTTAACAGCCAAAAGGTGAATTAATTAGGTTCAAAATGAGCTTTGTGGATGTGCTGGATGAGCTGGATTTAATACTCTTTTCTGTCAAAATAAAAACCTATAGATGCGTGCTGGAGAACGGATGCTATTCATGGCTTAATCATGTTGTAATTTACTATAATATAATTAGCAATAATGAAGCCATTTTAAAGCGAATAAGTTAATGAAATACACTGACAATGCTTGTAGTATTCATTGGTAAACAAACCCCTGAGCCCGCACTAGTCGCAACGCTTCACAATCAATATTCATTAAAAATCGTTGCCATTGGTGGTTCGCTCGATTCGCTCGGAGTCTAGAACAACTTTTATGCTCCAAGCGCTGCACAGTCACAGGGGCATGTGTCATTTTCTCGCCCATCCCTGTTCCGTTAATCAGCATGCTGCAAAGCTAATAATTTTCGATCACACGAGCAAAAAATCTGATCCAACGAAACCGCAACCCATGTTCCGTTAATCAGCATGCTGCAAAGCTAATAATTTTCGATCACACGAGCAAAAAATCTGATCCAACGAAACCGCAACCCCCCGACTCCCAAGTTCGGCCACATCCCGCTATAAATATTAATTGAAATTAGCTTTCGCGCGCACACAACGCACCGGGAGTGAGAGAGAAAAGCAATCGAGAGATCGGCATTGCAGATGCCGCCGTCCACTGCACTGCACTGCTCCGGAAAGTGCCCGGAAAATGTAACGAAAAATCACCATCAATAGGCTGGGAGGTAGGGGGGGGGGAGAGGGCAAAGTGGAACGGCGTGTGAAAGGTGCTGGTGCGTTTTAATGAGCCAAAACCATGATAATTTACGAGCGATTTGCAGTGGCAACACAATGTTGCATCGCTGTTGCTGCCTGTTTGGCCCAAAAACCCGGTTGTCAACTGCGGATCCGCTCGCGCTTTTCACACGCGTGCGATGCGGCGCGAGATTAGCTAGTGTTGGAAAATGGCAAACGAATGGCGTCACTGCACTGAAACAGTGCCCCGGGTGGGCTTCCCCGCGGGCAGACCATATGTTAGGGAAAAGCAGGAAAACGTTCCCTTCCAGAGAAACACACAGTGTTGCGGCTTAAAGACGTACACGCACTAAGCAGAGAGCGCGAGTTTTCCATCTCGAGTTTTCCACCACGGCTGGAGTGCGAACGGGCGCGGTGGTCTCTCCGCGGAGGTCCGGGCGAACAGCGTCACGTCGGACATCTGTAGTGCGCCGCTTTGGTCGCGCATTTGATACACATATTGCCTTCTCGACTCCCGGCCAGGGCACGGTTGGAACTGAGCGAGCATAAAACTTCATGACATTGTAGTTTTTATTATGAATATTCCTTCCGTGCGTCTTCGCACCGGAGAGGTCTCGATTCGGGTGGCTCGGGTTGACAGACGCGTCATGTGACACGCTCATGCGAGCATTCGTCATGCGGCGTGGAGGAATGGGCCGAGACGAGGGACACGGTTTCGCCACGGGAAAATGAGCGTGCGGATGAAGGCAACACAATGAAATGGGAACAGTCCTCCGAGACACACAGTAGGAGATCTCGTCGATCCCCGGATCGACTGGCGAGAGAATGGAGTTTCACTAGAATTTATTGCCTCTTCCCGAAAGCCGCCCGGCAATCTGAGCTTCGCTTTACTGCCTCCTGACTGCTTGACTGCCTATGGCCGTGAATCGCCGTCGTAATAGAACACGGTCGCTTTGGTGGAATTAATTGGTTTTCGGAAATTGTGCGAGATACAATTTATGAACGATTTCCTTCGAGCGACACAATTGGACAGTGGGAAATGACGTGGAAACAAGAAAAAAAGAGAAAAATAATCTTTAGAGATAGGATTTTCTTGGAACGTCACGATTAAAGAAAACAATTGAGCTAATAAGTAGCTACAATATTTCCTTTTGAATTCAGAAACGTTATGTATTAGCTGCTCAAGTTGTTCCATGTTTTTGAATTGGAATGTGAGCGCATCCTGATGATTTAATTGCACAAATTTCGGTGTTAAACTAGTAATAGCTTTGTTATGTTACGATTAGATGAATTCGTCAAAGATTTGTTTTACTTTTCATGGCGAATACCCAAGGCTTTTCAAGACTCAATTCTCCAAAAGGTTCAAATTGTTGTGTAGTGTGCAATCATAATGAGAAAATTATAAAACCAGCCATCTAAAATCTTTTTAAAAAATCACACAGTGTGTTGTTTTTCACTTCTGCTGCTTCTTCAAAACTATTTTCATTGAATACTTTAGATTTGGAGTTATTAAAAACGAATGTCGTAGTCATGAATGAATTGCATAGGAATTTGCTTTGAGAAAATAATTGATAAAAATAGTTTTGCGCTTGGATACCAAAACGCAAACAACAAAAGGTACAATAAAATTATAGAAGAATTTTACTCAGCACGTTTGAAGTTAGCATAAAAATAATGACTGCAACGAGAATATGAAAAATTTAGATGCTCCTACGCTTGAACTTATGCTCTTATCAACATAGCCAAATTGAGTCTGACCATGATTTTTTTTTTAAAATATACTACGATAACCATTCCAAATGACAAGTATCTCAACCATCCAGAAAAAAGATCAATTGTTTCATGTTTCAAAATTCATTATTGTCAAAGGGACAAACTATTTCCAACGCGTGATTATTTTAATCCGACATTTTTAAACGCGTTTTCCCACTGTGACCTGGAGACCGTACCACTTCAAATCTCCTCCTATACGGCCAAATTTTTAATCCCATCCTGGGAACGTATTTATTGTGAACGCTGCGCAACAATGCAGCGTGCGTTTTAATGTGTGCCTAGTGATAACCGCCCCGTCAGAAATGTTAAGCTTTCATTTTAGATAAGAAGGGATTTTTGTTTTTGTTGTACCTCTATCTTATGCGTTTCTATTATAATGCAAGAGAGGGTTGAAATGCGATATTACAAAACTAATGGCACACCGTTTTCGTTCAAATGTCCGAACGGGCATTTGAAATAGAAGAAAATACCTTTTCCTCCCGTCGGCCAACGGGCTCGCCCGTCGGTGTCCGCCCTTCCAGGGGATGGAAATATCAAATATCGCAGCGGGTTCGCCTATTCCGGCCCCGAAACGGTGTATTTATGCACGGCACTGTCTGACGTCTTATCCTACGCCGCTTGTGAACGCTGCCTCCTCTCCAAAGGGTCGGCAGTAATAGCGGGCCGAAAAAGGGAAATTCAAAAGATAACAATAACACAACAACAACCATCACCCAGGCGGACCCTTCGGACGTGCACGGGCACGGGCGCAGACCATCGAAATGCAAAATCTTAAAGCACCCCGAGCGATTTGTTAATGAAAATAAATACCCACTCCGGGAGAACAGGGGAGAGGCCCGAGCGCTTGCTAACCATTATGCGGGGCCAGCGCGGCTGGACAGATCCCGTGCAGGAGAGTGCAAGATAAGCAGCTTGAGATTAGCGAGCGGAGGCCGATCGCAACCATCGCAACTTCCTTCCCCCGTGCGCCCGTGCCCTGGGCCAGAAGTAGCGAGGATAAACAGCGTATCTTTCATCGTGTGTTTGTACATTTAGCTTCACTTCTCCGGGGAGTTTTCGTGTTTCGGCTGATCAATTCGATGAAGTGATCCGTCTTGCGTGCGTCTATGCGTTGTCTCGCCGTTTGAAAGGGAGTCGTTCCTGGAGCCGGTGTGGCTTTTGTTTGCGTTTGATTTATGCTACAACGATCGCCACTAAAGGAGGGAACAAGCCGTGGGGATGACCACTTTGATTGGGCTGGTGCTGATGATCGATTTTTATCTACACTCCGGGACACGGAACGAGATTTAACCGTGCTGTGCAGATGGACGATGCATTTTGCCCATACGAGAATGATGATGATGATGATGACGGTGAGGTATTTTGAACAATTTTAATTGGCTGGAGGGCAAGAAACCATTCACTAACTCAATTCTGTTAATTAAACAATCGTCTTACTCGAAGGAATACGATGGACTTGAGTTTTACACGGTATGTTTCGAGTTTACAGCATGGGCTGAGCTTTATTCTTCTTGTGGATTGTCTGTTGTAGCAATGTATGTTAACAAAATACATTTAAACAGTTCCATACTACATTTTTTATTATAAAAGTCGAGGAAGGAATCCTGCGAGCGCGACTCGAATACCACGGGACTCGGGGCCGGTGGGGTCGCCCATGGTGTGCTGGTGGCTTACAGTACAGCCGTTCATAAATTTCGCGCTCACTTGTAGGGTTTTTTTCAATGTTTAATCTTTTTTCTTTCGTTTGCTTCGCTCGCTTCCTACATGCATTACATTGTTCCTTGCCCCGGGTTTCCTCGTCGCCGGAAAGCCTCTTTACAAAAACCCGTCACTGAAACTGTCAAGCCCTAATCACTGGGTTTTCCTTCCCCCCAGACAATGCGTTACAAACTTTCATAAACTCCTAACTCAATACATAAAGTTCTTCCACGCAGAATCGCTCTCATGCGCGCCGGTGGCACAATCGAGCACAACTTTCTCACCGTTCATAATTTCGGGGTCAAAATCGGTTCAATAGCGGCTACTGCTGCTGCTGCCACGGTTCAACTGCATCCCTGCTCCCAATTGCTGCTTGACGGCAATTGTGCTTGATTGTGTGCTTGAAGTCCCATTTGGGTGCCACCGATGTCGTCTTGTTGGCGCGTACATTGTTGTTGTGCGCGAGGACACTTCCATTCCGTTGCGTTTTGCATTCTGAAGTACCGCAAGTACCATTCTTTTCCTTCCCATTTATCTCTCCCGCGGTCCCATTCTGGAGAAATGCCAGAA
>KZ072325.1:102281-112991 GCA_002091845.1 Anopheles cracens
TCATGCTCAGGTCCAAAGAGGAATCGGGAGGAAAAACCCCCGGGAGGAAACCCTCATTACAGCGATATCGATTAAACCACCCCGGCTGGCTCAAGTGAGGAGAAGTTTAAGTTTTCGGGAAGGTTGAACCAAACTCTCCGAAAAGATTTGTATGTGTAGATAAATTAGGAGAATTCCTATTGCCGTTGGTGCGCGCCTTTGTGTCTTTGGTTGGTTTTGTTTTTACGTTTCGTTCGGTTTCGTCTTGAGAGGAGAGGCTGTGTTCCCGGCAGCAGACCGAGTTGACAGAGAGGACGTTTCGCTTCGAATTCCGCCATTGTGTGCGCTGGAAAACGCACGGCGTTCCTTCCACGACCCCGCTGGGTGGACAAAAGCTGCTCGGAGGCAACCCGGAGGACACAAACACAAAGGACAACGATTCAAAGGACACACCATCTCCACACGAGCGCACCACTTTACCGATGAGTCGACAAGAACGCAGATCCTCGAGCCACGTCGTAGGAGCGTGGAATTTCCCCGCCGACGGCAAGGTTGGCAAGTTTTAGCCGTGCGAGATGCGGGCTGGTGCTGGATTCTACGAGCTGGAAATGATTGTGCCATTGAGGCTATTGTTTTTCCATTCGCTTTTCTGTTCTGCATTTTCGTTTTTGAATTTGTTCTTTATTTTGAAAGATAAACGTTCGAACGGACGCACCCGGGGAGGAAAGGGAAAGGGGAGCGTAGGGAATTATATCCCGAGCCTGATCGGTTTCTGGAATGCATTCGATTTTTCTTCGATTTTTCCGACGCCATTGTTCCACCCGGGAGTACAATTATCTGGAACGAAGTTGGGGGTGTTGGACGGTTGTGGTGGGTGGTGGTGGGTGGTGGAGGACTATTTCCTGTTCGGATTCTTTCGATTGGATAAAAAAAATCGGCTGCAATAAGCAGTTATCCGACGGAAAGATTATTTTCAAGTGGAGTTTGCATAATTAACACAGGCAAACTTCGTACTCACGGTCTGGGGGCACTCGGTCTGTCGCGCTTCCCACCAGACACAGACCCCCGTTGCCCGGCCGTGCGAGAGAACTCCTAAGCACCCGGAGTGCACCCGATGCGATTGTCGACGGCAATTGCGACAGTTGCCATAGAATGACCGATTTTCGTCGTGTCATTGCCATTGAATAAATTATATAATGGGACAGTAATTACGATTTGCTTCAATTTCATGCAACATAATGGGCCTCAATGGAGCATGCTTCCATATTCTGCCCGGACACCTCCCCCTTGTCCCGCGCCCAACCGCATCCGTTCCAGCATCTGCGGGACCTATTTTATTTCGTTTCGTTCTGTTATTTCCCATTGGCCGTTGGCTCGCCATTATGATCGGCCGTCCTTGTTCCGGGTGCCACGTTGACTTTCCTTCGACGGCAGCGCCATCGTCACGCCATTTTTGACCATCGGTTTTATGTTGATTCGATGTCATCGGCAGTGAAGCAAAAGCACCACGACTTTCATCGCCAAAAAACGATTCTTATTGCCGCCCCGCTGCAAACACCACCCCAGAACAGTCCCACCGCCGGAAGGACGAAATGACGGTCTGCCTGTACGGGTCCGTTTTCGGGACACTTAAATGGGCATTATCGGCTCCGTTCATCTTTATTCGTTTGATGAAATAACGCTCGCAAATGAGATATCCACCATCCAGCGAAAGAAAAAAAAACGATGTTCTATTGTTCGCGCTGGCAAACAAATGAAAGGACTACTTTTGTCCTCGGATCAAGAACCCCGCACAAGACGGAAGGAGCGAAAGTCCACCAGCACCATCATCCAGCGAGTAATTTGCCGTTCCCGAGCCGTTTGGAACCGTCGTTTGCCGAGTGGCAGCTGTCAATCGTTGACTTTTTTTGTGTTCCGCGAGACCTAGACCCAAGTAGGCACATCATTGGCGTGCGAAATACAAGCGCCGAATGTTGCCGAAAGGGTCGTAATGTTGAACAATCGTTCGAGATAACGGGTGCCCTGGCGAAATGGAAGATACAAAAGCAACTGACATCTTTTACGGTACGAATTGGTAATGAATATGAAATGCAAATTTTGGTGAAATAAAAAGAGCAAGCACATAGGGTAAATATTTATTGCTCTTTTAATAAAGATACGTAAATGGAATTAAATTCTGCTGCATCGATCGCAGATTAAGCCAATGTCAATGCCAGGTTGGTTCGTAGAACGCAGGGATGTTTAACATAAAAAACTCCGATCAAGCTAGGAGCCTAAAAACAGCTAACATTTATTTGACTAACAACAACATTTTTTTAACATTGAACATAGCTTTGCCAATCGGTAGTTAGCCTTTTCAAGTTTAAAATCGTTTTCGGTCCAGATTCGTTGCATTTGGCTTTACGCACCTTAAATTATGTGTTTGAATAACAACAATTATTTAAACACACAAACATCGTTACTGGCTGAATGCATCCCAGCAGCGACAGTGCTCGACAAAAAATCTATTAAAAATAACGACACTCCGTCCCCGCTCGGTCTGTCGCGCTTCCCACCAGACACAGACCCCCGTTGCCCGGCCGTGCGAGAGAACTCCTAAGCACCCGGGGTGCACCCGATGCGATTGTCGACGGCAATTGCGACAGTTGCCATAGAATGACCGATTTTCGTCGTGTCATTGCCATTGAATAAATTATATAATGGGACAGTAATTACGATTTGCTTCAATTTCATGCAACATAATGGGCCTCAATGGAGCATGCTTCCATATTCTGCCCGGACACCTCCCCCTTGTCCCGCGCCCAACCGCATCCGTTCCAGCATCTGCGGGACCTATTTTATTTCGTTTCGTTCTGTTATTTCCCATTGGCCGTTGGCTCGCCATTATGATCGGCCGTCCTTGTTCCGGGTGCCACGTTGACTTTCCTTCGACGGCAGCGCCATCGTCACGCCATTTTTGACCATCGGTTTTATGTTGATTCGATGTCATCGGCAGTGAAGCAAAAGCACCACGACTTTCATCGCCAAAAAACGATTCTTATTGCCGCCCCGCTGCAAACACCACCCCAGAACAGTCCCACCGCCGGAAGGACGAAATGACGGTCTGCCTGTACGGGTCCGTTTTCGGGACACTTAAATGGGCATTATCGGCTCCGTTCATCTTTATTCGTTTGATGAAATAACGCTCGCAAATGAGATATCCACCATCCAGCGAAAGAAAAAAACGATGTTCTATTGTTCGCGCTGGCAAACAAATGAAAGGACTACTTTTGTCCTCGGAACAAGAACCCCGCACAAGACGGAAGGAGCGAAAGTTCACCAGCACCATCATCCAGCGAGTAATTTTCCGTTCCCGAGCCGTTTGGAACCGTCGTTTGCCGAGTGGCAGCTGTCAATCGTTGACTTTTTTTGTGTTCCGCGAGACCTAGACCCAAGTAGGCACATCATTGGCGTGCGAAATACAAGCGCCGAATGTTGCCGAAAGGGTCGTAATGTTGAACAATCGTTCGAGATAACGGGTGCCCTGGCGGAAAGGAAGATAAAAAAGCTGACATCTTTTACGGTACGAATTGGTAATGAATATGAAATGCAAATTTTGGTGAAATAAAAAGAGGAAGCACATAGGGTAAATATTTATTGCTCTTTTAAGAAAGATACGTAAATGGAATTAAATTCTGCTGCATCGATCGCAGATTAAGCCTATGTCAATGCCAGGTTGATTCGTAGAACGCAGGGATGTTTAACATAAAAAAACTCCGATCAAGCTAAGAGCCTAAAAACAGCTAACATTTATTTGACTAACAACAACATTTTTTAATATTGAACATAGCTTTGCCAATCGGTAGTTAGCCTTTTCAAGTTTAAAAGCGTTTTCGGTCCAGATTCGTTGCATTTGGCTTTACGCACCTTAAATTATGTGTTTGAATAACAACAATTATTTAAACACACAAAAAAATGTAAGTGGCAAGAATAATGTAGATTCTCAAACCAGAAAAGATTAAGTAAAAATGAGTATAAGTCAGTGAACTAGAGAATGGTTCTCTACCAATTCCGACTCTTTTCACAATCCTTGAACCCAATCATTCCCTTATTCATTCTCCGTGTGTAAAATTCTATTATGATTGCAATTCTCGCACCGAGTAGCTGCTCACTCAGAGTGAATTGATTAAAAACGACTCAAAAAAGAGTAAAATAACTATCCGAATCCCTAGAATAGCTAATAAGAGTGATTTAACGCTGCAAAAATAGTCACTAGTCTCATAACTACAGCGAGGTTAATGCGATTATCCCTTCGCACGATATGCCTCATACATTTAATGCAACCATTTAACTATTTCCACGAAACAAATCAATACTATAACAATGAAATTTCTTCTGATATCGATAATCAAATAAACCCATTCGAAAGAATTTAAGCACAGTTTGAGAACTGTGTTTGCGAGCTCACTGCAATTGATAATAAATTAAACTTTTTAACATTCAATATCCACACTTCCCTATGCCATTGCAAGGAGCCCCCAGACCGTGAGTACGAAGTTTGCCTGTGTTAATTATGCAAACTCCACTTGAAAATAATCTTTCCGTCGGATAACTGCGTATTGCAGCCGATTTTTTTTATCCAATCGAAAGAATCCGAACAGGCGGCAGTCGACGTTAACGACAAGAAACACGAAAATGGCCGTTTGGTGAACACGTTAAGGCACCCTAAAATCATCAAACGGAAACGACAGAATTTACCCTAAAAACATTGTGTAGCAGCTTTAGCCTCTATAGCTTAGTTGTTGAAAACTAACATTCAGAGGGATTTCTCGCGCATGCCGAATCTTTTAAAATAAACGCACTCCAAGCACGAACTCTAAACTCGACCGGAAGGTCCTTCCATGTGTTTTTGTTTTTCTCACCGTGAAATATTCTTCCATCGCATGCGAGCGGGAATACGGGAATCCGAAAACCAAATTTGATAACAATAACAGTACCGAGAAACGGGACCAGTGGAACATTGATTGCGAAAGGAAAACATTGAAACGGGCACCGCTAAAAGGATCGAGATATCCTGTATCCATCCTGTGAGGTGAAGATTTATTATTAAATATAACCATAAAAAATGTAAGTGGCAAGAATAATGTAGATTCTCAAACCAGAACAATCTCGAACGAGAGCGTAACGAATTATCGTGTTTCTGTTTCGAAGCGTAGCATATCGATCGATTCGATGCACAGCCGATTCTAATGGTTGTTTGTGCTGCTGTAGCTTTGGAATGATTTTCGAAACCGAATCGATCCAGGAAGCAATTTCGTTTTGCAGTAGAATCGTACAAAACTCATTGCTACAATGTGGCGATTGGCGCACTGGTTGATGGTTTGATGAACAAACTGCAGCATGAGCATAAAATGAACACCCTTTGTGTACGTCACCACAGCAACGCGTTGTGTGTATTAATCGCATATAGATTTTATTTAACTAATTTTGATTATTTGTTAGTAGTTGTTGTAATTATCGTCTAAAAGTTTTGCAACACCCTCTAGGGCCTTGTTACTTTGAAAAGAACACAATACTGATTGCAGTTCATAAAGTGAAACTGAATGAATGTTTTGAATTAATGAATGTTATCAAAATACAGTGATGTTTGAAATGAAATTGTGAAGTTACAAAAAATAGGTACATAATATTGAATCTGCAATTTTCTTGTTCATAATCATAATCGTAATTCATAACCTTTGATGTTGTATTATTTCGCTACTCTTTTTTTACTGTGAGCTATCCAAACACATACCGTTTAAGCAACGCAAGCTAGCTAGATACAAAAGAGAGACTGTATGGTGGCAAACTAAGCTGAATGTGGAACTAACATCGAAAACACATATTTAACGATAATTTAAAACATGACGAATAACCATGCGGATTAAATTAAGACAAGAAGAATATTAAAAACAACATTAACGCATCAAAAAAACTAAACCCCTCAAATGTAACATCCAAACAAATGATATTTCTAATCAGCGAACCATTTTTTTTTAACCGCCGCGGCAGTCGACGTTAACGACAAGAAACACGAAAATGGCCGTTTGGTGAACACGTTAAGGCACCCTAAAATCATCAAACGGAAACGACAGAATTTACCCTAAAAACATTGTGTAGCAGCTTTAGCCTCTATAGCTTAGTTGTTGAAAACTAACATTCAGAGGGATTTCTCGCGCATGCCGAATCTTTTAAAATAAACGCACTCCAAGCACGAACTCTAAACTCGACCGGAAGGTCCTTCCATGTGTTTTTGTTTTTCTCACCGTGAAATATTCTTCCATCGCATGCGAGCGGGAATACGGGAATCCGAAAACCAAATTTGATAACAATAACAGTACCGAGAAACGGGACCAGTGGAACATTGATTGCGAAAGGAAAACATTGAAACGGGCACCGCTAAAAGGATCGAGATATCCTGTATCCATCCTGTGAGGTGAAGATTTATTATTAAATATAACCATAAAAAATGTAAGTGGCAAGAATAATGTAGATTCTCAAACCAGAAAAGATTAAGTAAAAATGAGTATAAGTCAGTGAACTAGAGAATGGTTCTCTACCAATTCCGACTCTTTTCACAATCCTTGAACCCAATCATTCCCTTATTCATTCTCCGTATGTAAAATTCTATTATGATTGCAATTCTCGCACCGAGTAGCTGCTCACTCAGAGTGAATTGATTAAAAACGACTCAAAAAAGAGTAAAATAACTATCCGAATCCCTAGAATAGCTAATAAGAGTGATTTAACGCTGCAAAAATAGTCACTAGTCTCATAACTACAGCGGTGTGTTTAAATAATTGTTGTTATTCAAACACATAATTTAAGGTGCGTAAAGCCAAATGCAACGAATCTGGACCGAAAACGCTTTTAAACTTGAAAAGGCTAACTACCGATTGGCAAAGCTATGTTCAATATTAAAAAATGTTGTTGTTAGTCAAATAAATGTTAGCTGTTTTTAGGCTCTTAGCTTGATCGGAGTTTTTTTATGTTAAACATCCCTGCGTTCTACGAATCAACCTGGCATTGACATAGGCTTAATCTGCGATCGATGCAGCAGAATTTAATTCCATTTACGTATCTTTCTTAAAAGAGCAATAAATATTTACCCTATGTGCTTCCTCTTTTTATTTCACCAAAATTTGCATTTCATATTCATTACCAATTCGTACCGTAAAAGATGTCAGCTTTTTTATCTTCCTTTCCGCCAGGGCACCCGTTATCTCGAACGATTGTTCAACATTACGACCCTTTCGGCAACATTCGGCGCTTGTATTTCGCACGCCAATGATGTGCCTACTTGGGTCTAGGTCTCGCGGAACACAAAAAAAGTCAACGATTGACAGCTGCCACTCGGCAAACGACGGTTCCAAACGGCTCGGGAACGGAAAATTACTCGCTGGATGATGGTGCTGGTGAACTTTCGCTCCTTCCGTCTTGTGCGGGGTTCTTGTTCCGAGGACAAAAGTAGTCCTTTCATTTGTTTGCCAGCGCGAACAATAGAACATCGTTTTTTTCTTTCGCTGGATGGTGGATATCTCATTTGCGAGCGTTATTTCATCAAACGAATAAAGATGAACGGAGCCGATAATGCCCATTTAAGTGTCCCGAAAACGGACCCGTACAGGCAGACCGTCATTTCGTCCTTCCGGCGGTGGGACTGTTCTGGGGTGGTGTTTGCAGCGGGGCGGCAATAAGAATCGTTTTTTGGCGATGAAAGTCGTGGTGCTTTTGCTTCACTGCCGATGACATCGAATCAACATAAAACCGATGGTCAAAAATGGCGTGACGATGGCGCTGCCGTCGAAGGAAAGTCAACGTGGCACCCGGAACAAGGACGGCCGATCATAATGGCGAGCCAACGGCCAATGGGAAATAACAGAACGAAACGAAATAAAATAGGTCCCGCAGATGCTGGAACGGATGCGGTTGGGCGCGGGACAAGGGGGAGGTGTCCGGGCAGAATATGGAAGCATGCTCCATTGAGGCCCATTATGTTGCATGAAATTGAAGCAAATCGTAATTACTGTCCCATTATATAATTTATTCAATGGCAATGACACGACGAAAATCGGTCATTCTATGGCAACTGTCGCAATTGCCGTCGACAATCGCATCGGGTGCACCCCGGGTGCTTAGGAGTTCTCTCGCACGGCCGGGCAACGGGGGTCTGTGTCTGGTGGGAAGCGCGACAGACCGAGCGGGGACGGAGTGTCGTTATTTTTAATAGATTTTTTGTCGAGCACTGTCGCTGCTGGGATGCATTCAGCCAGTAACGATGTTAGTGTGTTTAAATAATTGTTGTTATTCAAACACATAATTTAAGGTGCGTAAAGCCAAATGCAACGAATCTGGACCGAAAACGATTTTAAACTTGAAAAGGCTAACTACCGATTGGCAAAGCTATGTTCAATGTTAAAAAAATGTTGTTGTTAGTCAAATAAATGTTAGCTGTTTTTAGGCTCCTAGCTTGATCGGAGTTTTTTATGTTAAACATCCCTGCGTTCTACGAACCAACCTGGCATTGACATTGGCTTAATCTGCGATCGATGCAGCAGAATTTAATTCCATTTACGTATCTTTATTAAAAGAGCAATAAATATTTACCCTATGTGCTTGCTCTTTTTATTTCACCAAAATTTGCATTTCATATTCATTACCAATTCGTACCGTAAAAGATGTCAGTTGCTTTTGTATCTTCCATTTCGCCAGGGCACCCGTTATCTCGAACGATTGTTCAACATTACGACCCTTTCGGCAACATTCGGCGCTTGTATTTCGCACGCCAATGATGTGCCTACTTGGGTCTAGGTCTCGCGGAACACAAAAAAAGTCAACGATTGACAGCTGCCACTCGGCAAACGACGGTTCCAAACGGCTCGGGAACGGCAAATTACTCGCTGGATGATGGTGCTGGTGGACTTTCGCTCCTTCCGTCTTGTGCGGGGTTCTTGATCCGAGGACAAAAGTAGTCCTTTCATTTGTTTGCCAGCGCGAACAATAGAACATCGTTTTTTTTTCTTTCGCTGGATGGTGGATATCTCATTTGCGAGCGTTATTTCATCAAACGAATAAAGATGAACGGAGCCGATAATGCCCATTTAAGTGTCCCGAAAACGGACCCGTACAGGCAGACCGTCATTTCGTCCTTCCGGCGGTGGGACTGTTCTGGGGTGGTGTTTGCAGCGGGGCGGCAATAAGAATCGTTTTTTGGCGATGAAAGTCGTGGTGCTTTTGCTTCACTGCCGATGACATCGAATCAACATAAAACCGATGGTCAAAAATGGCGTGACGATGGCGCTGCCGTCGAAGGAAAGTCAACGTGGCACCCGGAACAAGGACGGCCGATCATAATGGCGAGCCAACGGCCAATGGGAAATAACAGAACGAAACGAAATAAAATAGGTCCCGCAGATGCTGGAACGGATGCGGTTGGGCGCGGGACAAGGGGGAGGTGTCCGGGCAGAATATGGAAGCATGCTCCATTGAGGCCCATTATGTTGCATGAAATTGAAGCAAATCGTAATTACTGTCCCATTATATAATTTATTCAATGGCAATGACACGACGAAAATCGGTCATTCTATGGCAACTGTCGCAATTGCCGTCGACAATCGCATCGGGTGCACTCCGGGTGCTTAGGAGTTCTCTCGCACGGCCGGGCAACGGGGGTCTGTGTCTGGTGGGAAGCGCGACAGACCGAGTGCCCCCAGACCGTGAGTACGAAGTTTGCCTGTGTTAATTATGCAAACTCCACTTGAAAATAATCTTTCCGTCGGATAACTGCTTATTGCAGCCGATTTTTTTTATCCAATCGAAAGAATCCGAACAGGAAATAGTCCTCCACCACCCACCACCACCCACCACAACCGTCCAACACCCCCAACTTCGTTCCAGATAATTGTACTCCCGGGTGGAACAATGGCGTCGGAAAAATCGAAGAAAAATCGAATGCATTCCAGAAACCGATCAGGCTCGGGATATAATTCCCTACGCTCCCCTTTCCCTTTCCTCCCCGGGTGCGTCCGTTCGAACGTTTATCTTTCAAAATAAAGAACAAATTCAAAAACGAAAATGCAGAACAGAAAAGCGAATGGAAAAACAATAGCCTCAATGGCACAATCATTTCCAGCTCGTAGAATCCAGCACCAGCCCGCATCTCGCACGGCTAAAACTTGCCAACCTTGCCGTCGGCGGGGAAATTCCACGCTCCTACGACGTGGCTCGAGGATCTGCGTTCTTGTCGACTCATCGGTAAAGTGGTGCGCTCGTGTGGAGATGGTGTGTCCTTTGAATCGTTGTCCTTTGTGTTTGTGTCCTCCGGGTTGCCTCCGAGCAGCTTTTGTCCACCCAGCGGGGTCGTGGAAGGAACGCCGTGCGTTTTCCAGCGCACACAATGGCGGAATTCGAAGCGAAACGTCCTCTCTGTCAACTCGGTCTGCTGCCGGGAACACAGCCTCTCCTCTCAAGACGAAACCGAACGAAACGTAAAAACAAAACCAACCAAAGACACAAAGGCGCGCACCAACGGCAATAGGAATTCTCCTAATTTATCTACACATACAAATCTTTTCGGAGAGTTTGGTTCAACCTTCCCGAAAACTTAAACTTCTCCTCACTTGAGCCAGCCGGGGTGGTTTAATCGATATCGCTGTAATGAGGGTTTCCTCCCGGGGGTTTTTCCTCCCGATTCCTCTTTGGACCTGAGCATGA
>KZ072325.1:205782-219740 GCA_002091845.1 Anopheles cracens
AAAAAATAGTCAAGAATCTTACCCGTGATTAATGCACGCTCGCGGGGGCTGTGAAGACGCAGCAGGAGGAAGAAGAAAAAAAACGGCCCGATTCAATCCTTTTGCGAAGAGGGTTAATTACCCTCGGAAAGTATAAATAATAATAATAGTAATGATACCTCCTTCTTCTCCTGCCGCACCAGCCACCGCGGTCGACCAAAAAGGGACCGAAAACGCAGGAACTCTCCGCAGCTCGGTTTTTAGAATAGCGCCTCCTTTCGAACGCACAAACAGCTCCGAAGGCACGCACAAGCCATTCATTAGCAAATGGAGGGAAGAACTTAAACGACCAGAAAACTGAGTGGGAGGGGTCGCGAGGGGAGAGGGGGAGACGTGGGAGAGGCAGTGGGAATTTAAATGCTGACCCAAAGCCGCTCGCGATCCCGTACAGCGCGATTCCGAAATGCTAGAATGATAAATGAAGAAATATCTGAAACATGTCCGGACGCGGATACTGGCCACACTCCATATTTAGCATGGAGTCGTGCGTTGTTTTTTTTTTTCGCTGGCGTTTCAACAATAACAGCTCTTATTATCGCTCTCAACATACACACACACACACAACCACATTGCGTTCCTTTTTAGATGGCGACGGGAAGTGGAGAGAGCAAAAATAAAAAATAAACGTTGATCATTATCAGCGAATGGCATTATTAATAAATGATCGGACTTGGCAAAAAGTTTGCCCCTATCGGTGGCTTGTGATCCAAATACAGGTACATACCAGATGAGCGAAACTCCTGCCATTTGAGTTTGAACAAGTCGTACGCTGAAGGTTTCGAAACGATACACACCATGGGGGTGATGCGATACTAAGACGAATTAATTATTACTATCGCTACCTTAGACAGTGTTACTTACCCTGTTTTTTATCTCTTAAGCTATACAGCGTCTGCAAAAGATGTTTCTCTTGAACACAGTTGGATATGTCACATGATAGGATGTCTTCTGTAGAATGGATCTCGAATGGCTTCGGAGTTCCTGCAACATCTGGCACGACTACCTACCATAATCAGTGCACACTCTTAGCTGACTTGCTTGAAATGCACTAAAAACCGTCTCTACTCTGTCAACATACCATGGATGCGGTCAGCTGTTTGGAAACAACCCACAGATGACAGGTCAAAATAGCTGACCGTCATCTCACGGACGCGAAAGCCATCCTAACAGCTTCATTTATAAATTGATGACAGGTGCAGACAAACTATGGCTGTCTCCGTTTGTCATCAGAACAGAGGACGGCGTTGTATCTGCTGGCCAACGGTAAGTTTGCGCACTGTCAGCGTTTGTTCAGTGTGGGTCGATTGTCGTCAGCATGGACCGATTGTTCAGTCAGGTTTGTTGTTCCCTGCACGATCCTTTGGAGCGTCGATTCGGAAGATGTCCATGTGTGCATGTTGCTTAAAGTGCTGCTTAACTAGAAAACTTTTTATAACATTGGTAATGCTGTGGTAATATCATACCCTTCAAGGACCATTTAGTAGTAAAAGGGTAGAACACTGGTAATCTCCGTTCTTGGTGACGTTTTTAGTAACTAAAGGGATTAAGCATGACAATTCGAATCCATTTTTCTATTACCGGTATCGTAAACAACGTGAAAAGTATATAGTTGATGTCATTACATTCTAAAGCTGCTACCGCGGGAGTAGAATTCTTATCATTTGATGTTTAGGGCTGCATTGCATTGGTAAGTATTTTTAGCACTGATGCCATGAGATATTAATGAAAAATTACTCATCGTTCCCTACGGTTCCATGCATTAATATGATTAGAATGAACAAAACAGTAATGTGAAAACCTTGCTCAGTTTCTTATTAATTCAGTATCTAGATTTAAGCAATTATCACTTTAATACTTTTTATCAAAAGATGAATAACACTGCATGACGTCGTACAGTTTGAGACATTAATTGAAGAAAATGGGCTGCTTGATTTTTAAGCTAAGCAGAAGCGAATGATTCAGATATTCCTTTCTATCGCAATACAAACAATCTATTTGAAAACATTGCCTATGATTAGTTACTTGAAGGTTTGACTGGGAAACGCTGCACTCGAACAAATGTACCATCCCGTTGAGCTTTGTTGTCATATTAAAATTCAATTACCTTCAGCACCTGGTTGAGTGCATCCATCACAAAACACACACACACATGCTCACGAGCGCGCGGCCGTAAATGATTAAGAGTTATTAAATTTTAATTACCATCAAGCGCGGCACGGGCTAGAATGGGTGAAGCGGTGGCCACGTTTTCGCATTCACCGCCCATCGTATGCACCGCCGAGAGCAGGAGAGCATCGTTAATTATCGTTTTGTGACGAAGGAGATTCATCAAAACTTTTCGGCCGACGGATTGGTATTTAAAGTGCGGAATGCGGGCCGGCCGCGCGCACAAGAAAGTATGCCAATCGTCGTGTTTGTTGTGTTTTTGCGCTGGCCCGTTCGAATCGCGCATACCACACACGCACGGGCGGACCCAGCTGTATGTAGGATTTCTGCTTGAAGTGTTGTACAAATTACAGTGTCGTTGCACTGGGTGTGCAGCGTGCAGCGGTGTTGTATTTATTTTTATTAACATTTCTTTTTTTTCGCCGCCACCGCCTCCTCCGACACACAAAACGGATTCACGAACCGAGCTAAGCAATCGGATGGAGGAGGGTTTAATAGCAGACACGTTCGACACGAACGCGTATGACAGCCGTTCGATTGGGTGGCCGGGTTGGGTGGTTTAATGTTGCCTGTACGTACTGTTTATGCAATCGTTATTTTTTCACTCACTGTACAAACAGAAATATTTTGGTATAGCTTTGGTTCGTTTACATCGTGCTGTTATGATAACATGAGCGAGTGTGAGCCAGTTCCGTATACTACAACACATACATTGTAAACTTCTGAAACATAATGAAGCAGCAATTTGAATGATTATTTTTTGTTCCTGCACAGAGCAACAAAAAAGGCTTGTTTGTTTCATTTGTAATGATATGTATTTTTTTTTCGAAAGAAAAAGCATGATAGTATACGACACCTTCCCCCCCCCCCCCCTCTGATCGTTATTATTACTGCCGTTCCGTATCGGTCGGTCGAACGACGGAGGGCTTCCATCGTGTGAGCCGTGCGGCCTCTATCACACCGCCTCATCACGGTAGCAGGAAGTTGGAAAATATGATTTGAGGAAATTGTAGGGTAGACGAGCGTTGCACGAGATTGCAGATCTCTGCGTGCGGAAAGGCGCACATGTGTTTCGATCCAACACATCTATCACTTGTTCTCTAGAAACCCCGGGCTGGAACAGGGTGCCTAATTGCGGCCCCAAGTGTACGCGCGTTCTTGCGTCGTTTTTTTTTTGCTTAATATTCGGCGCCTACATAATACCCTTTTCCGTGCGGGTCGTGCGGAGAATTCGGTTAGCCGCCTCTCGCTCGTTCCTAAGACCACTGTCGAACCGGTTCACTGTCCCCCTTCATTCATTTCTACGCGAGTGCGTGTCCCCGTCTGCTGCTGCTGCCGGCTGAATCGAAACGCCAAATTAAACGCAAGTCGCAGCGTGTAACGAACACACACACACACAATATTCTATACCAAAAGATGAATAAGACTGCATGACGTCGTACAGTTTGAGACATTAATTGAAGAAAATTGGCTGCTTGATTTTTAAGCTAAGCAGAAGCGAATGATTCATATATTCCTTTCTATCGCAATACAAACAATCTATTTGAAAACATTGCCTATGATTAGTTACTTGAAGGTTTGATTGGGAAACGCTGCACTCGAGCAAATGTACCATCCCGTTGAGCTTTGTTGTCATATTAAAATTCAATTACCTTCAGCACCTGGTTGAGTGCATCCATCACAAACGCTAGAGAGGAAACGAACGTTTTGGATGACCAAATTGGTTTACTTGGTACGAAATACGGATCTGAGCTGAATGCATTCCGCCATTTCATTCTTCCACACACAGCACGGAGCTGCGGCCGTGTCATTACCGTCTTGTCATTGCATTCGCCAATTCAATGCGTCCGTCCTTCGTGGGTTTCGCCACAGCTGTAGCGCCAGGCCGAGATGTAATGTAATTGCAGAGTAATTACAGGTTCTAATTATCCTTCCAACATGCGGCAGGATGAAGCAGGATGTCTTTCCCCCCCCCCCCCCCCCTGAACCGAGCTAAGCAATCGGATGGAGGAGGGTTTAATAGCAGACACGTTCGACACGAACGCGTATGACAGCCGTTCGATTGGGTGGCCGGGTTGGGTGGTTTAATGTTGCCTGTACGTACTGTTTATGCAATCGTTATTTTTTCACTCACTGTACAAACAGAAATATTTTGGTATAGCTTTGGTTCGTTTACATCGTGCTGTTATGATAACATGAGCGAGTGTGAGCCAGTTCCGTATACTACAACACATACATTGTAAACTTCTGAAACATAATGAAGCAGCAATTTGAATGATTATTTTTTGTTCCTGCACAGAGCAACAAAAAAGGCTTGTTTGTTTCATTTGTAATGATATGTATTTTTTTTTCGAAAGAAAAAGCATGATAGTATACGACACCTATTATATTTCAAAACAGCAATCAGTGAGCTGTTGAGGTCCGGTGATTTTTTTATAAAGAACAACCAATAGCAGCAAGCTTATCCATAAACCCTCTTTTCAGCTCGTTTTTATCACTTAAGTTTGAACGATTTTCAAATATAACCTCTTGCAATCATTCAGCATTGAAAATTGACGGAAATTTGGATATCACAAAGGATTGCACTTATGTTTTCATTCAATAGATTCATAACTAAATGCTATTAAAATTGGAATGTACCTCAAAGACACACTGTATCAATTCAGTTCTTCAAACATCAAACTCAGTGTACAAGTTCTATTCCCGGATACTGGTTTCATAGTGAAGAGATCCCAAAGTTTGGAAACGAATCCTGATGGCGTTTCCCTCGCCTTTCCATGTTACAAGCTGATCGGGTGAAATCTGTGAGAGAACCAAAACTCGAAAAACACTTGGAGCTGATCAACACCGTAGGGTCGGATGTTCAAAATAAAGGCATCAGTACCAATATGCCATGGAATTAAGTTCTCCACTATCACTTTCAACGGAGCTAATGAATCTCGCTTTATGACTGTCAGCTGTTGTTAGGTTTATAAGTAAGTTCGGAACTAGAATTCTTTAAATCTACATCAACTCTATACAGTAGGATATAAACAAGTAGACTGCTAGACTGAAGGAAACTACTCGACAATAAGATTTGAACTGATTTGAAGATTCGATTTGACAATAAGCTTTGAAATTTTCCAACATTACACTGAAAGAGTTTTGACCGAATCAATTTGATTTTGGGAAGAGTTTTGACTGGACATATTCAAACATAAATTACTCTATCAATACTCAAGATGGTACAGAACTTTGTACAAAGGTTTACCATATCACTTTCTATGGTTTGATCGAAAAGCCATCGGTTCTGAGAGGAAAAATCAAATAACGTCGGGAATGAGATCGTAAGATGAAAGCAAATATACACCCACAGAACCTATGTTTGATTTGTAGGATAAGTGCCATAGTTTTTTGACATACTCCTAATTTATAAGATATTATACAGTTTATAATCATCTTGGTTCCATGTTTTCCAAAGTAATCGGATAGTGTTACGAGTTTAGAATAATAATTTATTCTCACGCAAAATTTGTAAACGTAAACGTTTTCAGCAATAATTACCTAACAGCTTGCGGGCACCTAGTGGTTTCGTAATTGTTTTTCGAGTTTTCACTCATTTTTATGTACGCATCAGCTGGCCGCAAACAACATTTAACGGCGCGAGTGTGAAATTATACCAAATAGAAAACCCACCCGGTAGTCGTTGCCACCAACATCTCGCCGTCCGTATCTCGTGCACCGCAATTCAGGTCAAAACATTGTCGGTGGTGGTGGTGTTTTTTTTTCGGCGACCTCACCTTCAACGAGACGGTGCAGGCGGTGCTTGCACTTTCCATCCCTGAGAGAAAGAGAGAGAGTTAAAAAACAAAACCATCTTCCCCAGTGGCCAAGCAACCGAAAGCGACCGTACATGTCGACAGTTTGTCCAATAGACAGTTTCAGTTTCTCCTGGGTAGCCCATTGCCATCGGATCTGAGCAAAACATCAGGCAGCCGATGGCGGTGGTCAAAACCGCATCTCAAAAGAGAGACCGGGAGAGGCACAACACAATTTAAAAAGTAAAAAGTACACAAATTCTATGATTATGAGAATAAGTGAATATAATGGAATATTAAAAAAAACAATTTCAACTCAGAAATCCTTTGAAATGCATGTTCAGCACAACAGCAGCACTTCACTCATCACTGCTTCACTGAAAAAAAACTATTATTACGGATAAATGACACCACTCAGCAAAACGTAGCAACAATGTGTCATGCTTGCTCATTCATAATGCATAATCTATATGAATGTCTCTTATGAATATATTCATCAATTATATATATATATTAATCCTAAGAATTACCTGTTTGATTATAAACTTCAATATTTTTGCATATTGATGTTTTTGATATACACAAAGTATATTGTGAATGATATGTTCGACATTCTCCACTACTCATAAACTATATATGCCAACTCATACAATGAGAATAAGGATGGCAGAAAGTTGGCTGATAAAAATGTTGATTAGGGAAATCAGCATATTATTGATTTACCATATGAATTCATGAATTAACATTGTCTATCATTTAAATTAAAATTGTCGTCCATTGTCTTTCGATTACTCAGAAATTCTATTACTCAGAAAGCATACATTGTACGATATACGCTTGCGATATTTTCTTGTGATATGACGCATGTTATAATGATCTTTTTGTGAATGGTATTGCATATTATACTAGCACTGGCACTCTGTCAAATTTATTTAATTTGATCTTGCTATTCCGATCCTGTGAATCTTTTTTCCCGGAAAATTAAAAGCCGTATTTTGTATAATCAGGGAATTGTAAAAAAGTATATTTTAAAAAAAGAGATCGTGGTTTACATGCCACAACACAATTTAAAAAGTAAAAAGTACACAAATTCTATGATTATGAGAATAAGTGAATATAATGGAATATTAAAAAAAAAATGGTTGTTTCGTCTGTGCGCTTTTTTTTTCCTCCAGCCTTCACTTCGACCTGAATGTGAGATAGTGGATAACGCCCGGGCTTTGAGCGTTCTGACGGGAGAAGCTACATTGTCACCGGTGCTGGAAGTCGGCGTCGTCGATTCGTTCTCGGCGTTGGCTTTCGGAACGAAATAATTACGCTCCGAACGCTCCGGTTTGGCGGAGCCCGGTTTCTTGCGCTATGGATCGGGTCGTTAAAACTGGCTGCTCTTTCGTTTGGACGGAACGGTCTGCCCCCGTTCGTAGGAGGATGAGGGAGCTATAAAAGTAATCAACGCTTCGCCGAGCATAATGAGCCGTGAAATGATCGTGTAACGTTGACAATGTTTGCTCCGCGTACGTACGTATTGAGGGGGTGATTTTGGGAGAGGTGAATTAAAATTATTATTAATAAACTATGCCTGCCGTGATTTCATAACCCTAGTTCTGGTTGCTAATTAATGGGGGAGATTGTTTGTTTGCTAGAATTACACTCATTATGAAGCTGAGAGTGATAATCTTGCATATAAGAAATAGGATTTGTATAAGTACTATTTCAAAGGTTCACAGGAAATTCATTTAAAAAAAACTATTATTACGGATAAATGACACCACTCAGCAAAACGTAGCAACAATGTGTCATGCTTGCTCATTCATAATGCATAATCTATATGAATGTCTCTTATGAATATATTCATCAATTATATATATATATTAATCCTAAGAATTACCTGTTTGATTATAAACTTCAATATTTTTGCATATTGATGTTTTTGATATACACAAAGTATATTGTGAATGATATGTTCGACATTCTCCACTACTCATAAACTATATATGCCAACTCATACAATGAGAATAAGGATGGCAGAAAGTTGGCTGATAAAAATGTTGATTAGGGAAATCAGCATATTATTGATTTACCATATGAATTCATGAATTAACATTGTCTATCATTTAAATTAAAATTGTCGTCCATTGTCTTTCGATTACTCAGAAATTCTATTACTCAGAAAGCATACATTGTACGATATACGCTTGCGATATTTTCTTGTGATATGACGCATGTTATAATGATCTTTTTGTGAATGGTATTGCATATTATACTAGCACTGGCACTCTGTCAAATTTATTTAATTTGATCTTGCTATTCCGATCCTGTGAATCTTTTTTCCCGGAAAATTAAAAGCCGTATTTTGTATAATCAGGGAATTGTAAAAAAGTATATTTTAAAAAAAGAGATCGTGGTTTACATGCCACAACACTGCTTCTACTCTCCATTTCTCTCTTTCTTTCCCGTTGCCAAACCCCCTTTTGAGAGTGATCGAAGCCGGGCAGGCAGGCAGGCAGGCTGGGAGGCTGGGAGGCTTCGGGCCAAAAACCATCGCCGGGAGATTATAATAAAAATATATATACAGCCCACCGCCGCGTATCGAGCCCGATCGAGGAGGGATTGAAAGATGATTTAATTAAAATAATTGAAGCGAGACCATTTATTGCCCCAGAAGATTCCTCTTAAACCTCTCTTTCTCTCTCTCTCTCTCGAGAATCGTGCGCGTCATCAGGTGGAGCGAAAGAGAGCATGCCGGCCTGCTCACGCCGCCGGCGGGATGGTGGAGTTTTGTTACGAATTGGAATAGGGGAATCGGATGAGCCGAACATAGTTGTGGTTGTGTGTGTGAGGGAACTGCATAAAACCAGTCGTCGGGGATGAGCCTAGCACCGCAAGCATTGTGGGAACCAACAGCCAGGGAAGAGACATTTTTAACATTTTGTGTGTTTATAATAAATTCAAAATATGAAAAAAAAATCTGAAATCGATTTACTTTTGAGAAAATAGTTAATTAAACTGTGATGTGCACTATAAAAAAGATGAAACATCATGCTGTATTTGACATTTTTGTATACATTGGGTTAAAGGCAACATATACTCAAATTCAACCTGTTGTAATTTTTTCTCCTAGATTTGCTTGAAAATTTCGATCTAATCATCTTTCATTTTTATGTGTCTGAAGTAAACGTAGCCATGGCCACATACTAAACTATTGAGAAAATATGTAAATTTATCTATTTGCCATTATTTTATTTTTTATTTAAAAATTCAAAGAGTTGTCGAAAGTGTGATTAAAAGCAGTATTATATTCTACGCTATAAAAGCGAGTGAGAGCTATTTACGCACTTTCACTCTATTGGGAAAAGAGAAATTGTTCTTGGTTTTCAAGTCATTAGGCTACCAGTAGCTAGAGTAGTTCTTTTAAAATTGTGTTGATGAAAACTTGCTGTAATAAATCAAATTATGATTGAAATTTTACCGAATATTTCAAATAGTAATTTATTTTAGTAACCTAAAAACTTGTACCTTATTTTACTTCCAGGTTGCTGAACCCTGACCTACGATTGCCGTAGTGTGAGTGTTGCCATACGCTCCCGTGTGTGTGTGTGTGTGGGTTTGGGGTGGGGGGAGTTGTTTTACGAGCGAAGGTGAAGGTAAAGGCGAAATCTGCGGACGGATGACGACATCGGAGAAGATTATGTGAATCACAGCGAAGCACCGGCTACGCTGGATCCGTTGGATGCGGGATGCTGCAGGCAACGCAAAGTGACCGACCGACAAAAGAAAGAAAAGGGCGAAGAGGACGCACCGCCCGTTACCTCGTTCGTCGCGGGGCGAGCCTGAAACCGACGTGTGCGTCTCGTGGGGGGCGGAGCAGGTCGTGACGGGCGGGCTTTCATAGATGGTCGAAACGGTGAAGATGACACTTTTATGAGGCTGCGAACCAGGCGGTGGAGCGAAAGAGAGCATGCCGGCCTGCTCACGCCGCCGGCGGGATGGTGGAGTTTTGTTACGAATTGGAATAGGGGAAACGGATGAGCCGAACATAGCTGTGGTTGTGTGTGTGAGGGAACTGCATAAAAGCAGTCGTCGGGGATGAGCCTAGCACCGCAAGCATTGTGGGAACCAACAGCCAGGGAAGAGACATTTTTAACATTTTGTGTGTTTATAATAAATTCAAAATATGAAAAAAAAATCTGAAATCGATTTACTTTTGAGAAAATAGTTAATTAAACTGTGATGTGCACTATAAAAAAGATGAAACATCATGCTGTATTTGACATTTTTGTATACATTGGGTTAAAGGCAACATATACTCAAATTCAACCTGTTGTAATTTTTTCTCCTAGATTTGCTTGAAAATTTCGATCTAATCATCTTTCATTTTTATGTGTCTGAAGTAAACGTAGCCATGGCCACATACTAAACTATTGAGAAAATATGTAAATTTATCTATTTGCCATTATTTTATTTTTTATTTAAAAATTCAAAGAGTTGTCGAAAGTGTGATTAAAAGCAGTATTATATTCTACGCTATAAAAGCGAGTGAGAGCTATTTACGCACTTTCACTCGAAAATTCGAGGTGTTAGATTGCAAATGGAATGCATGTTTTCCTACGAGTGATGATGAATGCTGTTTGATCTCTAGTTTTTTTTTGTGTGTGTGTTTTTTTGCTAAGAAAAAACCTTCATTCCGCCAAAGTAAGGGTGACGCACAAAAATTGCACACGTTAGTGGCTCTTTTTGTCGCGACAAAGGAAAAGGAACGGACGACTAATTCCGCCCGACAATAAGCTGCGGGTCGCCGCCGGCGGCGGTCAAGATTAGGCATTAAAACTGCCCGAAGACCGCAAACTTCTGTTCCGATGGACCTCCCGCATTTCGGCGACGACCGCCGGCAAGCTGTTTCGAACACCGGTGCTCCGTCTTCCAGGAACCAACCCTCGCCCATCCCGCCGAAAATCCCGCGTCCTTCTGCAGTGTGACCCGTTTGGAAAGTGAGTACACGAGTACCTGTGACTCCCGGCTGAGAAACACCGCCAGTGAAAGGGTTAACCGCTCGCGCCCGAGTGTGTGTGTGTGTGTGGAAAAACTTGTACCTTATTTTACTTCCAGGTTGCTGAACCCTGACCTACGATTGCCGTAGTGTGAGTGTTGCCATACGCTCCCAGCGCACGGTGGTAGTTGTGCGCACCATTCTCTGCGTTGGTTGGTCGCCGAAATCAGCTGGAATCGTTAGAAAGGAACGTGCGCTCTGTCACTTCGACGGTCGCACACGCACACTACCGTGCGGGATTCCGTGCGCTACACGCCGCTACGTCATCGGGCGCACCAAGCCGCCCCGTGAACGCAGTGCAATGAGGGAACGCAACACCCCTGGCCCATTGGTGCGGCGCTGGTGTGCGTGCCGGGCCCGGCCGCGCCGGTGTGCGTGAGCGCGTTCTCCGAAGTGACGTTCGTTCTCCGAAACTGGCCCGTGCTGCTGCGAATGGCCGACGCGGCCATTCATTCGCAAAAGAAACTTCCACTAGAGCGCTTGCACAGCGCTCGAAGAAAACAGCACGCAAGAAGGAATACACCTTCCAAGGAAGGGACCGCGATCGTAGAGAGAGAGTGCTTGTGTGTGTGTGCGGTGGAGCGAGAGCGAGAGCGAGAAAGAGAAACAAGAGTGGTGGAGCTCGCGCACAAGTGAGAACTACGAGGAAGGAGTAACAATATCAATACCAGAAACGGTGTGGCTCCGGCGGTGTTCGAGACGACGGCAGAGTGTGAGTGGGAAAGAGCGAAAGCAAGCAGGCAGGCAGGAGCAAGAGGCTGTGTGTGCATGTGATATAGCAGCGTAGCAGTGTGCGGAAGTGTGGAACGGAGAGGGCCGCAGAAAATCAATAGTCCTTCTTTGGTCCTTCGGGTCGGTTGAGTGTGAAGAAGCAAAACAACCCGGGCCCCGTACGCAGCCATCCATTCGGCAGCGGAGTGTTGTTTGTGTGAATGTGCCTGTGCCCCCACCCACCCGTCCCGAAAGGAATGGTGGAAAATTCAGCTCAACTAAGCCGAAAGCGGTGAAAAGTAGCAACAGTGCTCGTGTGCGTTGTCTCTTTTTGCGACGAAGTGAAGTCGGATCCACGGCAACGCAGCCAGCCGCAGTACCTCAAGCAAACCGTCGAGTGCTAAGTTTGCCTCGTTACGCCATCATCATCGTCGAAATTGTTCGGAATCTGTGCGTGTGTGGCCAGCCCTCTCAATCTCAGTACGGTGGATACAAGTGAGAAGGCTCGAGAGAAGAAGTGATTGTTGCCAATTGCACCGTGACCAAACGCAGCACAGTGCTACTAGTGTCCTGTGGCTAAGTGTATGTGTGTGTTTGTGAGTGTGGCTCGCAAACTAAACCCCACCACCAGCGCCAGTGTGATAGAAGAAAGAAAAATTGGCGCCGGAACGCGGAGCACGGAAGTGCGAAACTCCCGACGGCATTTTGTGCGACGCTAACGACGGCCGCCAGGAGCAGTATCCTCAGCGCAATCGGAAGACTGAGGCGTAGCAGATCTAGCAGCCGTTGACGGTGTGGAGCAGAAGACTGAACCACAAGCAACGCCATCTCAGCAGCAGCAGCAGCAGCAACGCGCGACACTACAGCAACCGGCAAGGATTACCCCGCTGACGTTGTAGTTCTTTCCGTGTGCGTGTGTGTGCCAGTGTCCGAGTTGGTGCGTTTTGCAAAAGGGCAAAAAGTGTTCCGTGTGTCGAGTGTCGATTATCGACCGGCGGCAGAGTTTACAGAAGAAAGCATAATACTGCCACATCAAATACCCGCGAATGCCCCCAGTGAAAGGTGAAATGGTCGTGTGACAAAGCGCATCCAGAGCGTAGTGGTGGTAAAACACACACCCGAGAAAAGGAAGGAAGCAAATCGGTGCCAAATGAAATAGCAGCAGCAGGTGACAGTGTGTGTGATTTTTTTTCGCGTCTTCCTAGTCTTGCGAGTTCATCACACATGTTGTTTAATATTATTTCTTATTCATGTTGTTGCCTACAGCGCTGCATTTGCATGCTCTGCGCTCCACGATTAAATTCAGTTCCATTTGCAACTCCTCCCCTGCCAGTCCCCACTTTTGCGCGCACACACACACTTCCCCATCTCCGGCTACAATTATTATCAGTTTGTTTGTTACTTTATTCTTATAGTTACTATTACTAGTTTCAGTTTTTTCTCCACCTGCACCTTAAACGCTACTTACAGACGTTATGCTCATGCCGTAACACACTGTAAATTGGAATTACTAGCTTCTCTCTGCTGTGTTTCCTTTGCCATGTTGGATTTTTTCCCCATTTTGCTTTGTTTTGCTTGCCTACTAAACACGTTTATTATCAGCGAAATAGTTGCGTATGACTAAACTTTGACTTGATGTCCGTCTCGGACTGAGTGAGGGTAGTGTGTATCTGTGTTTTTGTTGTTGTGTGGTTGTACGTAGGTGTGCATGCGCATATCAATTTTCCTTGGCCCGGCCATCCATCCCAACCAACCCGTTCAAATATGTACAAACAAGTGCAACACGAATGTGTGTGCCCGAGCTGCTTTCCATACTTTTACTGTCGTCTCGAGGCTGTGTTCTGCATCTCGCTCCTGGTACGCTAGACTTGTTTACTGAGTCGGTGTGTCTGTGGTTTGCCCCTCCTCATGCTCGTAGAATTCGTTATCATAGTTTTAGATCATGCTTTATTTTTTTTTGTTTTGTTTTGCTGCTGTTGTTTTGCATACATTCCTATTCTACTTTTACATAAGACTTGTTGTGTTCGCTCTTACATCATTTCCACTCCATCGCCCAATCGCGTTATGCCGTTTGAGTAGTCGTCTAGAATTTTGCCAAAATTGTCTCTTCCGTATCGTCCCACCAAAGAGTAAGGTTATCCCCATCACGTCGTTCCACGTTTCATTCGACCGAAAACTGTCTGCCATTTGCGTTTGCT
>KZ072325.1:222529-234523 GCA_002091845.1 Anopheles cracens
CAGTTTTTTCCCGTACTAGTATGTTTTGTTTGCTTTCGTTTCGTATCCGAACCTATTTTTCGATGCGCCTAGACTAGTGTTTATCGTAGTTATTAGTCAGATTCCATTAACCGTTTTAAGTTGCCATTAATTTCTAACCTGAATACTTCATTTGCATTAGTGTTTTGCTGTTTGTGTAATGGTTTCGTACCCTGGACGTTGAGTACCGTCTTGAGTAGTTCGAAGTTTTCACTCGGGGGAGAGAAATATATCTTCCGAAACGAAACGTCCTATAACAAACCGGTCAGTTTTTTTGAAACATTCGTAGAACGCGTGTATATTTCTGTGTTCGAGGAGGGGGATTTGTTTAGCAGAGTTTGCAGATTTGGTTTTATTTGTAGTGTACGATTTCCACTAGTTATAGTTCCTACTCATGGCTTACATTTGTCAGCGATCATGCAACAACAGTTTGGGTTATGCTTACATCGGCGTTATTTGCGTACGACCTATACACGTTCACCGTGTACGTGTGTGTGAATGTGTTTCTATGTATATCGGAACGCAAGCAGCGAAATTAAATCATTAAATGGCCACCGAATGGCAGTCGGAAATGCACTTCGGTACAGGTCTGAACAGGTAAGTCGATGCATGATTTTAGGGTAGAGCAAAAGATTGAACTAGTCGTAGAGGTAAAAGGAACACAATTAACGACACGTACACCAAATCTAAAAGAAACCAAAGAATTGCAACACGACGAAATTCGAGCTCGGCACGGGGGTTGGTTAAACGGAGGAAAATAATATATGCACACACACACGCACACAGACACAGACATCGGTTGGGTGAGGGTTATGTAGGGTTGGGAAGAAACGAGATCACAATGGACATAACTCTCGCGCTGCGCTGCTCCAAACCTCCACAAACGTCATCCGGGCGTGGTAGCTGCCCTGCCGGAATCCCGTTCCATTCGGGACCGGGATGTATCGATGTGTGAGTGTGACTGGCACGAGGACGAGGACAGATAAATTAAGCGATAAACTGCAGGTTGGCAGGATGGCAGGCTGGCCCTGCCAGACGACGGACACGACCTGAGATTCTGAAGCGGAAGGGCGCATAAAAATAAAATCTGATTGCGAGCAGCGGAGACGAATCGCAGTGGGGTGCGATGAACACGATTGGCAAGACAAAGGAAACGCCCTTCTTCATCTTCTTCGTCGGCATCATCATCCCATTGACCGGTCTCGTCTTTATGCCATTGGATGTCTCTCAGGTCGGCTGCAGGTTGTCAATTTTAATCGAGCCTCCAAGATACGAAGCATCAAGATCCTATCGAGAATATCGAAGAACGTTTCCAAACGAAGGCTGCGGAAGCTTTCATTTGAATTTCATTTATTAGGTAGCAGAGGTGAAGTAGGATTATCGTTGATTGCAATTGTAATAAACATTCACTTTATAAAGATTCGGATTGGCAAAACAACTAGATGCAAGGAATGGGTGTAACGTAATGCATTTCGATAGTTATTCATTTTTTTGGATTTATTCCAATCGATTTATTTTATCGGAAGGGACGGCCTGGCCGTATTGCTATTACAACATATAGAACTCGTAATTTCCCACACTAAGCTTATGACCAAAAAAATTAAGCCCAATTTGAAATAGAGAATAGTTGAAGATTCGATTAAAAATGTTTTCAAAACATTTCCAACAGGTTAAAAGAAGTTCACGAAATTGATATTAATCAGTACAAACAGCAAATTTTCTTTTAAGCGTATCGAACAGTTTAGTATCCTACGTTATTGCGTTTTATAAAATAAACTAGCATATTGCATTTTACTTATCAAAAAGCCATTTTAATAATACACTTTCATTAATTAATACATTCATTATGATCTTGTTAATAGTTCTAGAGCATCAAGTAAAGCAAACATCTGTTATTTTTTTGTTTCCTAAGGTGGTTATTTCTAGTTTCAAGTACAGCTATTTCACACAGGAGATACGTCAGTTTAAATTGATTGATTGTTTAAATTGTAAGGTGGTTATTTCTAGTTTCAAGTACAGCTATTTCACACAGGAGATACGTCAGTTTAAATTGATTGATTGTTTAAATTGGTTTGCTGGAAGCAAAATTCGTTGCTTTATGTTACGCAAGATGATTTCTCAAAAACTTCATTGCATCCTATCGTATAGAAAAGGATGTTGTTACCCATGATCAGAATATAAAACATATTTTACTTTGTACTTTCTATTTTAAAAAGCACAAAAAATTGTATCATCTTTAATGTTGTTGTCATTTTCATTGGAATACACATTAAAAACGTACTCAATTTAAAATCGCACCTGAAAAAATACATAATTACGTTTTTCTTCTTAAATTACCTTTTGCGACGCATAATTTTATTTTCCAATATCAACCCAGTGCAATCAGTAGTTCAAACAGTGGGGGAAAACTGTTAGAACCATTTAGGTTTTTTTGTCCCCAGTAGCGAGGACCATCTTGTCTCAGCACTCGCACGTACTCAGGCGGAGCACGGTTTTGACAATTCCGTTTGCGTTCCACATGCGTCCTTGTCCGCGGTGTGTCCGTTTGGTTAGACAGGCCCCGAGGGTTAATGGTTCGGTCCGCGTGTCAAAACACAGCACAGAACACGCCGGCTCCGCTAGAGAGAGGGGCAGCCCGCGTGGGGAAAAAGACAAAACACACAGACCCAGAGCAAAGACTCATAAAACATGACTATGTCACGTCGGTGACGATCGGTCATCCGGCTTCGTCTCCCCCCGTGGGAACATTGGGCATCCGTCACGAGCGTTTGGCTTTTTTGAGCGGCTAGAGAGATGGGATTTGCTTTTTTCACTGCTTTGTTGTTTGTTTGGCGCAATTCTTTTCTCTTTGTCAGCTGTCGGTGAGGTTTCCGGTGCTCGAGTGTTTCTGTTTTACATCCAGCGAGATGTTCGAGAACGATTGGTGTGAGCTGACGTGTGGAGTTGAACGGAGCTGCAGTTAAAGCATCAAAAGATCTACGTTTGGTGATTGCGAAAGTGTAGTTTCAAAATCACTTGGCTATGCCCGCTACATAATGGCTAATTTCAATCAACGCACACGCTCGCTGGCAAATTTATGAAATAAAATTTAAACTTTTATGTAACATTCGGACTAAAAAAATGTTCGGAATAGTTTTACAGCTAAGCATGCTCAAGACCTACTATTTTTATTTTTAATTAGGGACCTGATCATTCCGTTTTGTACTTTTCGGCGCATATCGTTGGGATCCCATGGACATAGTAAGGATGTATTTCTGTAACTAGTTAGATATTCTGTCTGATTTACCTAAGCCTTTTCTGGAATTTATCAAAACATTTTCTTTGTTATACTGACGTTACAAAGCATCTGCTCTTTATCTCTTGTCACATTTGCCTAGAAGTTATCTGATTCACATGAATCGTATTGACTGCATTGGTAGATTAGAAATAGGAGCGAATTCACGGAACATACATGTTTGATGCATTTTTCATCGAAAGTACATTCGCTAAAAACGTTTCTTTAAACTAAAAGTTTACGAAATTTGTAACTTAAATATTCGAAAATGAAGCGAATTGTATGCACCGCCATCGGAGTCTTTTGTAGCAGCTCTCGACGCAGTGACTTGTAGTAAGGGAACTAATTGAGCAGAAATCCCACGTATTAGGATCCGAAACTCCATCCCAAACACATGCAGGGAAACTGCGTTTTTGCACATGACACAAGCATGACGTCAGGAAGCTCAAGTCATTCCGGTAGCAACGTGATGCACCAAAGAGAAAAAAACCCTCAACGAGTAAAGTGAATACACCCGAGCGACGGCTTTTTCATATGCTGTGCAGAACGTTTCCTTTTCGAACCAAAGAAAAAAACCATTCGTCCCATGTTCACTTCCTCCGGGGTGGTTCTCTTAATGTGCTCGATGTTTGTAATTAATGACACTGGGGCGTCGTGAGCCAAAAAGAAGAAGAAAAAAGAGGCAAACGCAAACTTCACCATACTCAAAACCCCGAAATACCCGATGCAATACAGTGGTGCCACCACGTACAACGGACACCATCATCATCGTCCCCAGTAGCGAGGACCATCTTGTCTCAGCACTCGCACGTACTCAGGCGGAGCACGGTTTTGACAATTCCGTTTGCGTTATCTGGCATTAAGCAATGCAACCCATCGGAATGATTGTTTGGCGAGATAAATGCTGTGGGCAGTGAATGAAGGGATGCTGTGATCGTCTGTAATGGAAAGTGAATGTTTTTTTTTAATTTTATGTTTGTCGTATAGTTATACGCTATACAGTAGCAGCATAGTAGTATTAGTACATAGTACTATTTAAGTTGATCCAAATCTTTATATAGCTTAGTCCTTTATTTTTAACTAAATAGGTTTTAAATTTATTTACGAATTGTGCAGTAATTGTGAATTATAATTATAATCCTTTAATTAATTCTTCATTAAATTAAATTATAACTTTTGTGGTTCCAAATTTGTTTGTTTTTATCTGACAGGATCTAGACGAGCATTTGGTTTCAAGTGTCATCAAAAAGAAAAACAAACAGTCTAGTTGATTGAGCTGTTTGAACTGACTTTATAGAGTCGCATAAAGTAAACTGACAGGAAACTTTCATATTTAGAAACGTTTCCAATGTTATTTTCCCAGCGTTTAGACGTCGTTGAATATACATAAATTGATTTGGAAAAAAAATGTATACAAATAATGAAGCAAATATACATTAAAATTAATACAAAAATGAAAATAGATATTCAATTTTAATTAAAAATAACTTCAAAGATGAACTAACTGAACATGATTGCTTGACATCTATAGAGGATTTCAACCAGATAAAAAAACGCCTCTTTTTTAAGCAATCCGAGAGCCAAACCATTTTTCGAGGGCATTAGAATATAATGCAATAACCAATCGATAAATGTGTCAATACAATTTGTTTACCATATGATCCAGCTGGATTTTTGTTGTTTTCGATACGTAAAATTCAATGGCCGATACTAAATTGCGGCCCTAATATTTATTTAATGCTTTTTTAAACATGTCATATCGATGTTTAAGCAAAAAAAAACGCTTCTTTAAGAGAGCAAAACTTCAGCATCATTCATCAAATATCGTTTAAAGATGGCCCTCATTTTTTTGCCAAATTGCATTGAAAAACCTCTTTCTTGTTTGAGGCTTCTATTTATTACATTCACGACGAGAAAAAAAACCCTCAACGAGTAAAGTGAATACACCCGAGCGACGGCTTTTTCATATGCTGTGCAGAACGTTTCCTTTTCGAACCAAAGAAAAAAACCATTCGTCCCATGTTCACTTAAGCCTTTTCTGGAATTTATCAAAACATTTTCTTTGTTATACTGACGTTACAAAGCATCTGCTCTTTATCTCTTGTCACATTTGCCTAGAAGTTATCTGATTCACATGAATCGTATTGACTGCATTGGTAGATTAGAAATAGGAGCGAATTCACGGAACATACATGTTTGATGCATTTTTCATCGAAAGTACATTCGCTAAAAATGTATCTTCAAACTAAAAGTTTGCGAAATTTGTAACTAAAATATTCGAAAAAGGAGCGAATTGTATGCACCGCCACCGGAGTCTTTTGGAGCAGCTCTCGACGCAGTGACTTGTAGTAAAGGAACTAATTGTGCAGAAATCCCACGTATTAGGATCCGAAACTAAATCCCAAACACATGCAGGGAAACTGCGTTTTTGCACATGACACAAGCATGACGTCAGGAAGCTCAAGTCATTCCGGTAGCAACGTGATGCACCAACGTGGTCTAAGCGCCACGCTGGTCTAGTGATAAGCTAAAGCTGCGGAAAGCGGAACAAATATTTGCTCTCGCCATATATACGAACCCATCAGACGTGAGCAAACCCGACCGTGGCGAGACGAGGACGCGATTGAGGTGTGTCATTAGCAGACACATGCAGACATTCGATTTCGATTTATGGCTTCCACCAAGCAGTGGAAGCGGGTGCGCGTCAGACGAAACGACCAAAACAATACGACCCGTTACGCGCCGCAGACGTCAGAAGGCTCTTAACGTGACGTTACTACGACTCACACTGTCTGTCAGATTCATCTTGCCTACTACGTGGGCGTACGTAGAATGTTCGCGAAATGCATGGCAACGGTCGCTTGGATGGCAAACCGTTTTGGAGTGATCAAAACAAACTCATCCAGACCATATGTTCGAAATAAGCGTGCTTTATCATTCTGCCATCTCGTGAGTCGAGGAATTGATTTTCTGGTTTGACTCGTTTTGACCCGTTTTTCCCCAAATATGTTATCATTCCCAAAGCGGTAAGAATGGCTGGAGATGTTCAAGATAAACGCTTGTACGCGGATACACCCGACGCGTGTTGATTATATTATTGCTTGCTTGCGTTAACGTGCACAAGATGGGTGATAAGGTTGCGTGAGCATTGGTGAAAAAACGACCGCAGAATCCATCATCATTAGACGAGACGAGAGAACAATGACTGGTACCGCCGACTTCGGGTCGGGGCATTGTTGGGCCTCCATTACCGTAGATTGTCCGATGGCGTGGTTTTGCTCGTTATATTTTTGTTTTTAGGTAAAACGTCTCCCTTCCCCTTTTCATACCCTATCGCAACGCGTTGGGGTCATAACGGCCGCACACTGATAGGGCCGAACACGGACAGAATCGAATCGAATGCCGTAAATCAATCTAGGTTAATGGTGGTGGTTGAAGGTGGAGCAAAACAATTGGATGATGATTTGCATCTCGACCCATTCCAGGAGGCGCCCTGCTAGAAGGTGAAAGACAAAAAAATACCCGTTGGGCTGTAAACACATATGCAGTCGGGCGGTCGCACCAATAACAATCGCCCGGGAACTGTATCAGTCATCCCGGGCATCCCATCTGTTCAGGAATGTCTATTCATCTGTGCGGGGTTTGGCGAAACGAAGTTTCGTAAAACATTCCGGACACATGGGGGTTAAGCCATCCACCCGGTTGCAGATGTTTGCGGCAGAGCATGGTCTAGGAATAGGGGCGTTGTTTTAAGTTTTGCAACAAAACTAACCCGTACCAAACGATTCTATACACGGCACACTGTGCACGCTCTGTTGGAACGATCATGAACTTGACAGTGATGTATTTTACATGTGGTTGATTTAGAAATTTATAGATTAATGTGTACACGCTCTGTTGGAACGATCATGAACTTGACAGTGATGTATTTTACATGTGGTTGATTTAGAAATTTATAGATTAATGTGTGTTTTGACTAACGTTTGATTTGTTTGCACAACACATTAGTCTGGCTGTACGTTTCGTTACGTTCAATACGTTATACTGATTAAAGGGTTGTAGGTGCACCGCTAGCATAAATATTGTGTTTTAAATGAACGTTATTGACGTTTGAGGTATGTGGATGCAAACAAAGTCGAATTCATCATCTAAAAGGAAGCTAGTGTTTTCGCTCGACTGAACCAAATATTTCTACGATCAAATTAAGTTTCAATTGACATAAACCTTATATTTATATCACACATACATACCTTTCCGTCAATATTAAGAACAAAATTTAACATTATAAACTCATTTATGATAGATTAAACTAAATCTGAAACGCTTAGCTTAAATATTTGCCAACAATCAATGTTAAAAACCTTCAAACGACGAACAGGTTATACTATGTAAGTTCACTACGAATAAAGCGAACCAAACGATAAACTCATTTAGCCAAAAACAGGCATAAAGTCAGTGACTGGCCCAGTTAACTGAGAGCCTTAAGAGCATCCCAGCGGTGACAAAGACAACCGGCGCTGTTGGAAGTACCGCAAAGAAGGCCATTGTATTTTAGCAGCGGCTAGCATCATTCGCCGCTGTATCGATCGATCTCCATCGGAAAGCGATTGTAATTGACGACAATGAGCTTTTCTTCGTCATTCTTTGATATTTTATCCCCGCCTGCTCACGGGCCGACCTCGTTGCAAAGACCCGCTGCAAATGACGGTTGGCGTCGTGCTCCTCGTGGCCACTTTCCATCGGGTCGCTGATGCCTCCAGCGTTCCAGCTGCTGATTGGATGTATTGTGCAGAAAGGGAAAAATAAATCCGATAGCGCAATAATAACCGCAGCAAATCACTTTGAAACGAGCAGATAATGAGAGTTTCGTCCATCGTCTCGAGCCTGTGCCGAGAGGCAGAAATAGCAGCAGCACCAGAAGCAGCAGCAGCTGGGAAAACTGCGGGCTGCGTCGGAAAAATGGCTTTCCTCCGAGTAGCCGGGCAAGATAAGAAGCATTCAATTGCCGCACTGGCAGGCACCGATTGAAATTGGCGAGCCATTTGGGTGCTGGAAAAGAATACGTCACGCTTCGTTCATGTGCCGCGTGTGCAATTTTGCCCCCTCGCAACTGGAACGGGTCGAGATAGTGGCAAGGAGGTTGTAAAAACGAACCTTCCTGAACCTCACTGACTCTTTATTGTCGATTGATTGTATATCTCACACTTTGACGCAGTAAGAAAACGGTGAAATTCAACGAAACAATCTGTGGAAAAGTCTGAAGAATGAACAGAATTAAAGAAAACCCGAAGTAGGAATGTTAAAGCCATGAGTTATCTTCGCAGTGACGAAGTCGATTACAAACCTATAGAACAAAAAACTTATTCACGACTTAGTATAGTTGAACTTAATCCAAAGAGCTTATTTGTTTCACATTTCAGAATATTGATTCACATGCTAAAGTTCATTGGAAGAAAAGGGTGATGGAATATGAATCTCTCGCTGAAACACACATTGCTAGAATTACTACACACCGTCAGAGCAGTTCTTCTATGGAAAACGTGTCCAGTACAATCGAAATGGAGTGAAATGCTTTAAAATTTCAATGATTCAAATGATTCAAATGTTTGTGATCCGTTTGAACCAATCCAAATCATCTAGCCTCTTGTGACTCACCTTAATACTCACTATAGCAAATCGCTTACAATATCGTGTTGTATTGATTTTATGTATTTTAGATATTTTAAAAGATCCAACTTCCTACGCATTTGAATTACGCATTTGTAATTTTGATAGTTAGATAACTATAAAAACTCGCTACTCCCACCATTGGAATCGACTCGAAGAGAGATTCTTGAAAAATATCGGATAGAAGGCAAACTATATCCGACTCTTTATGAGAGTCTGCTCCTTTTGGCCACGCTCTATTCTTCTTGTCAAGTCGTTTGGTATTTTGCCAATTGAATAAAGTCTGTAACAATCCCTGTCGTCAGTAAAGTCACTGATTGGCTTGGTGATGGGCTCGACAAATTGCCCATATCCCATCCAGAACCACTGTAAGCGTCAAGATCATGAGAGCGGTCTGTACTGTTGCAGAAGCTCTACTTAACAGCCTCAATCAATACTCACGTTAGACGTCTACACTAAAAACGCCGATTCAAGAGTCACTCATCTGAAACGGATCACAGTAAAGCTATGCGTTGCGTTTCGTAACGCATCGGACTACGGCGTATCAAAGTGTATGTGTTGCTTTACATTCAGCGACTCCAATTAAAGCTCCGACCTTTTTTTTTGTTTTTGATAGCTCAACAATAACTCTTTCACACGAGCACCATTAATTGCTTCACTATTTTTATAGCCCGCGCAGGGGCAATTTGGCCGGCGGATTGTTTAATTCCTAACACATTCAACATTCATTAGCGTTGTCCTAAAATTTGGACTTTTTTTCTTTCGTCGATCGCTGAGTTCAACCACGTTGCATTTCGGAATTGTTATCTTTATCGAGGTGCTTTGGTTTTTGTTTTAGTTACCCGCGTGGTGGTAATGATCGTGATGAGCATGATCATGACGTTGGCTGCGGGAACACACAACCGCGTGGGCTATTGTTTTACTAGTGATTGCTTCATGAATCGTTTGCATGAATTAGTGATAATCACGTGTGTATGCTTTTTACGTAGCCTTTCGTGAACGCTAATTCAGCGCTCACTCGCGCGCTCGATCACTCGATCGCGCAGGCAGGCAATTTCGAATTCGAATTCTGCAATCTATCAGGTGCTGCACTTCGTGCTCATTAACATACTCCCGCTCCGTCTTCTGCTCGGCGGGGGTTAATTAAAAATCCATTGTAAGTGTACCATTTGCGGCCCGGAGCAGGAGCAAGAAGGAGGCAGATAGACCCCCGAAGCGCTGAGTGCATCTAATCGGCGATCGATTACCACCGACGCCAGTGTGCCGAGAATTCACCCTGCCTGCGTGACTGTCGGAATAAAACAAAAGCAACCGAACGCAAATGGTTGAGGAGGAGAAGAAACAAAAAAACACTACTCTCACACAACCCAGTGTCGAACACGGCGGAATAAGAGAGGTAAAGTGATTAGCGCGATGAAAGGAATCAGCTTAAGATAGTGGCGAGAAGGAAGGAGATGAGATAGAGCATAATACAGTGAATGACTAAATCCATCCCTTGTCTGGCGGTACCGGCAGCAACGGGAAGGAAAAAGGCCGAAATGGCGCTGATCATTAATTAGACAGACGATGATGTTTGTCGCTCGGTTTTGGTCACGAAGCGACATGCTGTGCAGACGTTCGTTAAGACACTACGCTAGGCAACAGTGGCTTCTCCGCATGGGCGCGAAAGTTGCCATCATGAGAAACGAGTTTTCTCTGTGTGTATATATATGTGTGTGTGTGTGTGTGTTTCTTCTTTCCTGTCTCTCTGCAACAAACCAGCCTACAGACCGGGCAGGTCGATCGATACTCAAGTGATCATGCTTTCCAGCCATGTAAAAAGGGCACTCGCAGATAAAGCGAAGTGAGCCCTTTTGGGGTGCGAACCGATCAATCATCGTCAAAAGTGGTGGCCCCCGGATTAGGTGCGCCCGAACCTTTGCGCCCAGGGAAAAGCCTGTTCCAAATTGGCGAAGGTGACAAAAGAGTGAAGGAAATCACCGTGCCACGGCCACGGCCGCAAAGCGAACGCTGAATAGTATCTCGTCGCCGTCGCCGCCGTCGTCGTCGTCGTGTCGTTACGTGCCTGAAATGTTTAAATTGCAAATTAGGACGGGGAGGTACCCAGGTGCGAGTGGAGCGAAAGCTCAAATGTCTTGTCCGCCCAGCAAGGTGTGTTCCACGCAGAAGGAAATCGCTCGTACCCGCCCGGTGCATACCAACGCCCGGCCCGAGTATGAGTGTGGAATAAGTTTTTGGCGATCATAATCGCATTTTTAGCGGTGGGCGCTGTTAACATATTTCATGTCGCAAAATGAAAGCCGTCCCAGTGTTTCGAACTGGTTATGCTAAACCCCCGGCGGGGTACGAGGTGGCTGGTGGTGGTTGAGCCGGGGCTGAGGTATCCGGTGCATATCGATGTCAATCGAAGTTATGCGTGGTATAGTGATCCTTGTCTATAAAACGGTTTCTCACTGATTACGACCCTGGTTTGGCGCTGGAGATGGTTATGGAGTGATCTTTATATGCAGTTGATATGCAAAGTTGTAGCATATGATCAATCTGCGGAATCGGTTACAGTTTTATTATACTTAATTTATTTATTGCCCGTCACGCGACATTTATGCGGCGCAGGTCTGTTTCGAAGTGGATGACTGTAGTTAGTAGAAAAAACGAATAAAATGGAGCTGTTCCCGAGGCACCCTGCAAGCGAGTTACGTGGATTCTGAGATATTTGAACAGCTATCGTAGTTTCTTATGTCAGATATAAATAACGCCAGACATTTTTCTTTAAACTTACATGGAAAATGGAGATTATCAATAGCCATAAGCATTGAAATGTTTCAAACACTGTTTACAATCACTAAGTTATGTTTATTTGGTGCTCTTTTTCAAGTAAAACCGGAGTATCGTCATAACTTCAATGTAAGTTGGAGGCTTTGGAACTCATTAACCGCGTAACTCGGGAGTGAATTGACTAAGTGTATAGTTACATATAACTGATACAACTAACAGCTCATGTGTAAGCCGCGCATATTCGACTGATAGATGTCAAG
>KZ072329.1:13334-30683 GCA_002091845.1 Anopheles cracens
TGTTGTGGAGAATGATCTGGGGCAAGATCGTGCTAAGACAATGGTTGCGGACAGTGGCAGCCGTTGGGAGGCATAACAGTTGTGCCCGAGTGTCTATCACCGTTACCCACGCCGTGGTAACGATCCCCGGGTGGCAAAGAGTTTGGACCCGGTGGCAAGAGCGGTAATTCTCGAAAACAAAAGGGTGTATGTCAGTGCGTTGACATACTTTAGATGTATTTATGTTTGTTTGATTGTTTGTTTAGTTCGTTTTTTGAGTTCTATTTATTCAGTCCCTTCAGTAAGGATTTAGCGAATTTTTCATTATTTACCCCTTAATTTATTTATATCTGTAGAGACGTATTACTGTACTACGTTCACTTGGTGCGTGTGTGTGCGTGTGTGGAGCAAATGGGACAAGTGTATAGATGCAGCAAATGGTGGGTGCTAATAATATGTACTATGCTACATATTGCTTAAGAAAAGAAACAGATGGACGTACAGTCGAACGAGTACCGTGGGGCACCTATGTTTGTAGGTGAATCGTAAAGGCCATTAATAAACAAAGGTATATCGCAAGTACCGAATGTCCCAAAGCTGCACATGACACTATAACCACCACCACTACCACCACCAATCATCCCGTTACGGAGCTTCCAAGCGGTTAACCAGTCATTGAATAGTCGAGCTAAGGATGAGGTTCATTGTTTGCGGAGGCATTACCTCCGCTAGGTGTAACGCAGCAACGCAGTGAGTCGTTTAGCTTTTTTCACGTAGGTTTAGAACGTCGGCCGGTCGGTGTAGTGTTCATCTACCCACTTTTTATTTGCGTAGGTTCATTTTATCGCTGCTGTTACGTACTTCAAATCTGCGTGTTTATCTGTATGCTTTAGTGTATAGTGTGCTATTTATGGTCGTGTAAGTAGTAGGGTATAGGAAGGGAAGGAAGGAAACATCAGAATGCCGGAAAAGAACACAACAGAATATGAAGACAGTACAGTTACACTACTCACAAGTGCCCTTCCGCATGTGCGCACACGTGTGAGAATGCAAAGTGCTGAAGTGACTGCCTTCAGTTGCTAGGTTACGCTGTCGTTTAATGTGACGTGCAGCTATGAAACCAAACTAGAATTACTAACAGCAAATCATGCGCACGACGTCGTTAGTCGTTTTTAACTCATTTCCTAACACCGTTTGCTCTGAGCAAGGGGGACAAAAAACGAGAAAGAAAATGGAAAGGGAGAGAGAGAAAGATAGAATTGGAAGAGAAAATAAAAAGAACGTTCTTCTCATTAGCAACCATCAATTGGTGAGAGTAATCGTACACCACACCGAATCGTCTGTCAAACTAAATTCAATAATCGATGCAAAAAGATAATTGAGGAGATAAAGAGAATCAAAGAATGCATAAACAGTGGCAGGCACAAATTAGGAATGGAGCTTTCCGAAGTTTCTCTATTAAAACATAACCTGTGGCAAAATTAGTAGAGTGTGGTTTAAAATGTGTGGAATGTTGGTTTGATTCATTCGAATTGCAGTTATGGTTATATTGTCAGCATTTGGCGTGTTAGTCAACACTTGTGTATTTATGTACAATAAAAAATAAATATGCGCTATATGCAAAACCAAACACACACAAACACACGCAGGCAACATTTGAGCTGAACAAAAAGGTAAATATTTGTTTTCAGGAGAGAGAGAAAAGCAAACTGAAAAATAACACACAAAAAGTGGATAATGGGAACTAAAAAAATAACGTGATGGCAACAATTCCTCCAAGCAACCAACCATTAGCACAGAGACCCACTCTCCACGCTAATCACGCGCAACGTACGTATGACTTTTAAATTGTCATATTGAGTATGACCCACATGTCGCCCACTAAAGAGACAGCGAAATCCATCGAGTAGCTATCACTAGCACACATCGTCGAAACATCCATTTTCTCGAAAACAGCACACGACTCATTGAAATACCGAATTTCTGATCGAATATGATCGCGCACCACACTTGCTACGAAGGCTCCCGTTTAACAATGCACGGCATGAATGATGGAGGAGGAATATTTGGTAACTGGTTTATTTGACACATAAATTTTCACACGAACAATTTCGATTCATCCAACTACTTCGAAAACACACCACAGAAAGAGGAGGCTAATTTGACAGTGGCCATGGGAGATGGGGGGAGGGGGGGGGTGTTTGTGTGAATACAACAAGGAGGAGACTCGAAAGAAGTTTATCGTCCTAACAGAAGCAAACCATATTGGCGAATCGAATAATTTCCACTTCACGGAATTTGCAACTTGCAACTAAAAGTTAATAGTGATCATAGCAGCCAATGAATCAAATATGAATCGCAACGGTGCCGTTTGTAGTGTTGCCATCCCTCGTTGAGAAACGATGCATGTCACAGGTGTTGAGGACGATAAAATGTGTACTCTATGTAGCAATCCATGTTACGGTTAAACATCTTTGGAAAGTTATTGCCAATGTGTATGTGAACATATCTAATCACATCCATCAGGTAGGTAGCAGGGTCATCAGAGTATCGATCGTTTTGATCATGTCTTTGCCGGTTAGGCGTGGCATTCCAAGACATTTCCTGTAAAAAACAAAAAGATTTACAAGTTAGTATGATATACTGTTGATCAACGACACGTGTATGCGATCCAATATTCACATGTTAGCATCTAAAGATTAAATGTGTATATTATGAAGATGTTAGTAACGATGTACACATGTTTTTGATCACCCTTTTAATGCAACAGTTACATATAAGAATCACGATGTCATACATTATGAAACAATCATGTACAGTAGGATCCATTGGGCTTTTTCCTTATCAATAATTACAAAACTAAAACTGTACACTCAAGCTGCAATATAGAGAAAAGAAATCAAAACCAACACATTATTTACAAATCTTAGTATCTCTATTTCTTAATCATCTCACTCGCTCTTGTTAGGATGTTAATGCTCTTCATTGTTTAGTCGCACTTTTTTCCTTTTTTTACAAACGTCATTGCCTTTATCTCTAACCAAGCATATAAAGCATCGTTTCCAAATACAGATTTCGTTCCTTGCATATACGGTGTGCCTATTTATGTTACGTACAACAATTTTTCCAATACTAACCTAGATTCCGGGTGTTATATCAGTGTACACTAAGTGTTTCTTGAAAATATCCTTTGCTTGTTACATTTGTTGATCCTTGATTGTGTATTACAAATATTCCTGTGTTTGGTTAGCAATTTTGTTTAGCCTTTCACACACATCTGCAAATTTCGCCTGTTTTGTGGACATATGGTACATGATAGCATACGGTAGAATGGAATAGCCATGTTTCACTGCTTACTTGTGCGTTTAATGTTTCCATCTCACATTAAGACAAAACTCATTCATATAACAAATGATTTCTTTTTTGTCATTACACGGAGAAAGCCAACTGCTAAATTTAAAGAGAAAATGTCTTTTTAGGCGACACAATAGTATTTCACAATGGACGTTACACCATATTTCCTGCTGTCAGCAGCAAATGCTCAGAATCACCCGCTTATGGCACTGGTTAAACTGAAACCTGCTGGGCGTTAGTATATTTCACTATGAAATTAAGCCTTTCAATGGAACAACACTACACGCATATTTCTTAATTATACGTGGAAAATTAAACCGTAAACAAAGCCAATGAAGACAAAGATGAGCATTGCCAGCTTAGACATTTTGTCACCGATACAAACATAGAAGAATGTAGTGAAACGCGTAACAGTATGTTACCTTCCACGCTAATGGTTCCGATTGGGGCCAGATGATCGAGAGATTGATGTGTGTGTGTGTCTGTATGTATGTGTTGTATTTGTTATTGGTACCTTTCTTCTTGTGCTAACTTTCTTCATATTCTCTTGCAAAACCTAACTTAAGTTACATTAGATCCTTTTCGCAGCCCTTGGATTAGAGCGTGACACGCGCTGTTCCAGTAGAGATTACCATATCGTGCCTTGTTGTGTCGTATTGTAATAGAGCTTGTGCGCTATGACAAACAGTACTATTTCGAAGGGAGGTAGTTGCTTTTCTTATTATTTTTTTCCTTTTACTTTGCATTTACTTTGACATCATGTTTAATTATTGACACTGCATGAAACTGTATACTACTTAGAAATCGAATAGATATCATGGGCTGGGTGAGGGAGTTTGAGGATTGGAGACTCATCATTTGCGTCATTTACAATGTGACACTCCCCTGCACAGATGCGCACCTGTTATGACAGCCATGAGCTTCGCGCACAATGCAAACAAATATAAATTCTAGTGTTAAGCATGCTGCCATTGCTCAAATATCACTAGACATTCCTAAAGCATTTCCTGTTTCGTACCGTTTCCTGGCGTCTTCTTTTTAATAATCTAACGACCATTGTTGTCCTAATAACGTTAGATCGCTTTCAATTTCTACTTCTACCAAAGAAATGAGGTAGTTTATACAAAAAAGCTTGATTCATGAACGTACGGCAAAGTTTATTGTGTGCTTATTCCTAATGAATCAGAAAATGGAGCCAGTCGAAGAAGGTTAAATGTTCTGTAAAGATTACAAAGCGATAAACGCGGTAGAACATAATAGAACAAATATGTCCTCATGACACCGTAGGGTTTCCGATTCGACTATGAATAAACGTCGGATGATCCGCAGAGAATAAATGCATGCTACAGGCTATAGAGGTTTTTGCAACATTGCATAGCAAACATGTCCCTCCATTTAAGAGAAATAACAGTAACTAAATGCAAACTAAACATACTAACAGCAACGAAGATTAAGCTACTCCGCAGGAGAAAAGTAAGATAGTGTGTCACGCATAAATGGACAATAAATGATGCGGCTGGGTCAGCAGCAAATGCTCAGAATCACCCGCTTATGGCACTGGTTAAAAAAAAACTGAATATTATGGATGGAAAAATTAAGTTATTTTGAAGTGAAATCGTCTTCTTCGTTTGGCACTACAAACCTTCGGAGGTGATCTTGGTCGGTCGACTATCTATGACTTTCCATATTATGAAACCGACCACGTCCGACCAAGTAAAATGACTTTCTTCTTAGCTGATTGAACAACCGGTTTTGTTGTACAATAGCCCTCCTCGCTTAGCACTTGTGTCTTTGCGCCGAGTAGATGGATGTGTTATTGTAAGTTACTAAAGAGTTGTTTTTTTCATCCAAAAGACATTAAAAAACATTTTTCAGATTATGTTATACAACATTTAATATCTGTACCTTCGTATACGGAACCTCGTTATGCGGCTTATATCTTTCATAACCACTATGATAACCGATTTCAAATTTGATAATCAAATAACATAACAATTGAAAATTTTAATTTATAGAAATTATGTTTGTGTATAAGTTTTAAAACAAATATTTCTTGAGCAGATACCTATTTCTACCAGCTGCATGTAAAGGCTGCAGTTATGCGCCAAGTGAGGAAGAGAATTGTACAACATAGCCAAACATCCTATGTAGAAAGAGCATCAAACGCCTGCCATACAATCATGCATATGAGTGAGTTTAGGATTCGAACCCACAATCTGTGTTATGTAAGCCCATACGCACTTTGACCTCTGACAACGTTCTATACCTTGCTTGAATCTCAATCCATGAAATGTTATCAAAATGTTCCAATTGATTTAGTTTTTAAAATGAAACTTTGGACTTAAGTGGTATCCTGCTGATCATATACTAAACTTTGCTGGATGATTTTATTGTCCTCACCACTGATCCATCCCATTGGCACAATGCATATGTTTAACAACATCCGTTATACAATCATTAATCAAAACTGACTCTCATAGAAATGTTTATGTGTAAAACAACGATAATATTCATGCTCGAAACAAAGTTAATGAAAGAAACGATAAAATTTATTTGTTGCCATTATCATTACGCAAATGTTATCAATTTTTCTTCATAAATGCTAGAACAATGCAACTTTTTCGGCTTTTTTTCTCTTTATTTGCGTAAATCATAAACTTATCATAACCTCGCGTAACATTGTTACTCTGAGCAACTGTAGTCTTATATTCTATGTTCGTTTCATATTTTGTCTGCTTGAGGCTGGTCGTAAAACACATTTCATGTAAAAGACACTTCATAACATCACGCGCTCTGTGCAGGCAAACCTCTCAAGGTCGGATAATTCGGGGGTGGTTTTAAAACAGTGCAAAAAACACATGATATGTAGCTGAACGAATGATTATTCTTAAACGAACCACGTTAAAATCATATCCTTTAAGTTGCACACTCCTTTCGTATGCTAACTTACGTCTAAAGATCGAAGTAGTAATACTTGGAATGAAAGAGCGTTTTTTGTTTCTAAATTAAAAATTGAATCAATGGATAAAAGTCATGTAAACTTAAAATAGGGCATAGTGTCAAAATGATAATAACCTAATAAACGTTACGCACAAATTAGGACGACAAAGATGAAAAATATACGATGAAAATTGAACATTGAAAAGAAACATTAAAAACAACGAACCGTCCCCCGTCCGCTATCACTCTTCGCATTCTCAATCCAGGAAAACAATCAATCTGAACATTACAACGAACATGCAAAAGTTGTGTTATCTTCTCTGGGCCGTAGTCGTAGGTGGTGATGGTTATTAGCGACTTAACCTGGACGATTTTCTGCTCAAATAATTAAGTTTATGTTGCTGGGGAAATTGTCAATGAAGTGGTGAAACTCCAGCAGCCCGTCGCGACGGTGACGTTCCATGTGTTTCGCCAGATTGCGCCGTTGGGTGACGATTTTCGGGCACAGCGGGCACTGGGCGCCCTTACCACACTCCTTCATGTGTCCGCGCAGAGCACTTAGCTTTTTATACTTTACGCCGCACTGCGGACACACGTAGCGCGTGAGGCCATCGTCCATTATCATCACCTTCGGTTCTAGCAGTTCGATGCAATCTAGAATGTATGTAAAGGCACAAGCGCACAAATGCACGCCCAACCACAGTTGCATGCAGCACACAGACACACACACACAAACACGGGCGCATACGCGACAAACGCACGCACACACAAGAACATACGCGTGAAAAGCCCATTTGTGTGGCAGGCGCAATAAATTGGAAAGAGAGAAAGAGAAGAGAAAGAAAAAATACATGAAAATTCATTATTAGTATCTGAAAAATTAGTGTCATTTGTTGGTGTTTGTTTTCTTTGGCAAAAAAACGTGAAAAAGCTAAGAAGGAAAAATACAAATTTGGAACACAAGAAGAAATAAAATTTAATTAAGGAAAAACAAAATAATCTACACAGTACCTCAAAATAAGTCATAATTTTTAACTGCTAATAAACTTATTACCGAAATCATGTTTGAAACAAGGATGAAGGAGCAAAAAGACACTAGCATAGAATATGAATAAGAAACAAAATGCCAATCAATAGGGAAAGTAATAGGGAGAGCATAAAAGGAAACATGATAAATGATAAGGAAACATAACAAACATAACAGTAAACGTCAATAATCATAATTACCTTCGGACTCAAGCACAAGACTAGAAGTCCGAGAATAAGGTTATATTCGTAGCTAGAACGAGACCAAGCTATAACAGCGCTACAAAAGACGGATAAAAGTATACAAGAAAAGAAGAAGAACAGCAAGAAACAGAAACAGCATACGGAAAGGGAAATGTTGGCTAAAAATATGAAAAGAAGAGGAAAATAAAGGAAACGCATTAACAGCGGAGGAGCAGGCTCGGGGCCGCAACGACCACGATGAAACAATAGCGGAATCGCTCAACGGCCATTGATCGCTGAGCAAACCTCTATCTGTCTCTCTTTCTTGTGCTACTCGCCTCGCCTATTTTTTATATAGTCGCTGTGGTGGGTGGGTGGGAGGGAACAGTGCCGAGACATAATCAGGCCGAGCTCGATCTTCATAAGCCCAGTCGAAACTACACCATTGACACTAATGAAGACCACCTTCTAAATAAACAAACCGATATGAAGGTGATGCGCTAATAAACATAATAAATAAAACTAAAACAAACTAAACAACTACCTACTACGAATGGCACAATATTAAAATGTAAAAAACTACAATTGTTCACGTTTCAATCAAAAAGTGAAAAAAGTTCAAAACTTAAAAAACGTCTTTCACAACCACCATCACCATATGTCAATGATCACTAGGGATGAAAAAAATAAAAACAAAAAATTTCACAATATCGAAATATATCCACAAGAAAATGCTTCGATAACTTTTATATAATGAATGTTTTGTTCTAAAATCACTAACTTCCTTCTTACTTCGATTGTTTTTTCATTGTTATGATACAAATCGCTATTAAATTAATCAATGTTTCCCTTTACACTTTCTAAGTCTCTGTTTACAAAATACATACGAATTGGTATGCACACTCTTACTTGATTGTAGCTATTTCCTTTATTAAATTATGCTTATTATTTTTAGAACTTCTGTGAAAACAATACGACACCACCGAGTTCGCAAAACTGTTTTGATTGTTAACTCTGTTCGCTCTTTGCGATTGGATAATAAATTGCACTACTGACTGAAGGAACCTACAAACACTTGCCCTATGTTATGCACTATGCCCTAATGATTTTTGCGACACTATTACAAGTCCTGTTAAGGGCAAACGTTAACCCAATTAACTGGTTTCACTGTTACTGTGCGGAATGTAGTCATTCGAATCGAAATTCCCAAATGCAACCGCCGTTCACTAGATCATACATTCTTCTATCACCATCGGTAACGACAAATCTGCTTCTGTAAGATAAAGCCACAGATGAGAAGCACAGTCACATCACTTGCGCTATCGTTCTGTCTCTCAATAGTAGCCAGGACTTTCCTTGTGCACCTTAAGCAGGTGCCTGTTTAGAATAAACGAGTACGAAAACCTTTTATCACATTTTGGGCAAGAATAGCGCCGGTCAGCGTTGCACTCATTACGCAGATGACGAAGCAGCGAATATTTTATTTTGTACCTGAAAGAAAACATTGTGAAGACACGACACGACGAACGCACGAAGAGATGCGAAAGCAAAACCCCCCGTGTGTACGTGTAAAGATGGAGCAAGCAAGCAAGCATGAAAGGAGAAGAGATGAGAAGAAGAAAAAACACAAATAAACATATACACTTCGCTGTCGACGATGCCGAGCGGTACTTTCGGTCAGGGTGGCGGCGACTGGCTTTGGACACTGGGCTTCGAAAATTGAGTTCTCCTTTAAAACATAGAGGTTTTTTTTTTGCATCATGTCTATAGAACCCAAATATGAAAGATAACAGAGAAAGAAACTATTAACATAAAAATAGTATATGAATACATTAAACGAAATGAAGTTCAGTTGGGGGTAGTGATGGTGATAGGGATATACTAAGGGTTCAAGGCGTTTGTGTGTGTTTGCGTTTTTTTGTGTACAAGTTTTGAGAAGATTAATGGTCCACAAGAAAATGGTGTTGAAGAGATTCTCATCAAACATGTTGAACACAACGGCTTGGCATACGAATACAACGGATCTCACCCTCCTCCTCTTCACAAAAGCAGGAAAGCTTTCTCCAAGTGTTGGCAAAGAAATGAACAAACTCTTTTATATTCGCCGTCACACCACCACCATCCGTTTCAAAAAGCTGCTCCCGCTATCTTTTTTGTCAGGACAGCACAATTAAAAACGCACGATCGGCGTTTTCATCTTACTGGTTTTTGGTTTAGTTTTACTTTTTTTGCTCCGTTCTCACATTGTTTTATTTGATTACTGTTTTTTTATTATCCGTTTTTTTTTCGCTCTGCTAGGCGGTGGTGAAGGGAAATTTTCGATAGGACACAAAAAGAGCAAAATATTTGCGGAAACTTCTCTCATACTTTCGATCACACGATTCCGCTGGACAGTGAAAGTAGCCGTCCTCGTCCGGTCGCCCAACCATCAACGAAAGATCGTCGTTAAACGAACTTTGCTGATGCCCCTGGCTTGAAATGCCAGCGACGGCGGCGATGGACGACCCGAACGATAGGCCGAGCGTATCTTCAAACAGTGAAGCGGCAGTTGTCAGGATACCGTCGCCATCACTCGTTTCGAAGCGATGTATGTTTGCTCGCATTTTTTCAATCATATCCTCATCGTCCTCGTCTCTGTCACCGTCGTCTCCATCGAGGCGTTCGTCCGCTATTTCCGAAGCAGTTATTTGTTCTTCCTCCTTCACAACATGTGCCGGCTGCTGATGCAAACTTACACACGAGACATCTGCAAAGGGAACAAAAAGTAGTACGTTAGTGAAATAGCTTAAGCTGTAATAGAGGGGGTTCCCACCAAAATAGGGATCAATTTGTTTTTTTTTTGCATCATGTCTATAGAACCCAAATATGAAAGATAACAGAGAAAGAAACTATTAACATAAAAATAGTATATGAATACATTAAACGAAATGAAGTTCAGTTGGGGGTAGTGATGGTGATAGGGATATACTAAGGGTTCAAGGCGTTTGTGTGTGTTTGCGTTTTTTTGTGTACAAGTTTTGAGAAGATTAATGGTCCACAAGAAAATGGTGTTGAAGAGATTCTCATCAAACATGTTGAACACAACGGCTTGGCATACGAATACAACGGAACATCACTTGCGCTATCGTTCTGTCTCTCAATAGTAGCCAGGACTTTCCTTGTGCACCTTAAGCAGGTGCCTGTTTAGAATAAACGAGTACGAAAACCTTTTATCACATTTTGGGCAAGAATAGCGCCGGTCAGCGTTGCACTCATTACGCAGATGACGAAGCAGCGAATATTTTATTTTGTACCTGAAAGAAAACATTGTGAAGACACGACACGACGAACGCACGAAGAGATGCGAAAGCAAAACCCCCCGTGTGTACGTGTAAAGATGGAGCAAGCAAGCAAGCATGAAAGGAGAAGAGATGAGAAGAAGAAAAAACACAAATAAACATATACACTTCGCTGTCGACGATGCCGAGCGGTACTTTCGGTCAGGGTGGCGGCGACTGGCTTTGGACACTGGGCTTCGAAAATTGAGTTCTCCTTTAAAACATAGAGGCCACGCGGGCGGGATGGTTATGGCTAATTTGGTCCGTCTCAGCACAAAGTTCTGCTATCGGCAGCTTGTGTAGTGACATTGTCAATGGCCAAACACTTATACCGTGGCGACCGGTGCTTTAGAGGATGAACAATTAATTTTCTGTCGGCTCAGTATGTCGACCACCGGTGCACATGGCCCTGCTATGTTACCGTCTGGAACCGTTCGAAGCGATGTATGTTTGCTCGCATTTTTTCAATCATATCCTCATCGTCCTCGTCTCTGTCACCGTCGTCTCCATCGAGGCGTTCGTCCGCTATTTCCGAAGCAGTTATTTGTTCTTCCTCCTTCACAACATGTGCCGGCTGCTGATGCAAACTTACACACGAGACATCTGCAAAGGGAACAAAAAGTAGTACGTTAGTGAAATAGCTTAAGCTGTAATAGAGGGGGTTCCCACCAAAATAGGGATCAATTTGTTTTTTTTTTTGCATCATGTCTATAGAACCCAAATATGAAAGATAACAGAGAAAGAAACTATTAACATAAAAATAGTATATGAATACATTAAACGAAATGAAGTTCAGTTGGGGGTAGTGATGGTGATAGGGATATACTAAGGGTTCAAGGCGTTTGTGTGTGTTTGCGTTTTTTTGTGTACAAGTTTTGAGAAGATTAATGGTCCACAAGAAAATGGTGTTGAAGAGATTCTCATCAAACATGTTGAACACAACGGCTTGGCATACGAATACAACGGATCTCACCCTCCTCCTCTTCACAAAAGCAGGAAAGCTTTCTCCAAGTGTTGGCAAAGAAATGAACAAACTCTTTTATATTCGCCGTCACACCACCACCATCCGTTTCAAAAAGCTGCTCCCGCTATCTTTTTTGTCAGGACAGCACAATTAAAAACGCACGATCGGCGTTTTCATCTTACTGGTTTTTGGTTTAGTTTTACTTTTTTTGCTCCGTTCTCACATTGTTTTATTTGATTACTGTTTTTTTATTATCCGTTTTTTTTTCAACATATTCCACGTCCACCGCACATTCAGATTCGCACGAGCATCTACTACGTGTATATTCTCTTCAAAACTGCCTTTTATCCATGACCGGGTGTGGCTGCGCGACTACCTCTGTCGTGTTTCATTTTTCTTACTGTGTGTATATAAATATATAGCTATACTCATACATATATTTGTCTGCAATTGCGAACGATTTCGAATCAACATCATGCACAATATTCTTCTCGGGACGACTTCGACTAGGGGGCGCCGTCAGTTTAGATGTGGTTCATTCGTCGTGAATGTTACTTTTAAGTGTGTATATATATATAATATATAAAGTGTTGCACTTCTTTCATTAATGTGTATATATGGTTTAGTGTTTCATTTTTCACGGTGCTTACACGCTCGGCGTTTTGCCCTTCCGTACGTTCGAAAAAGTTAATAAACAAAATAATAAACGAACATTAGTTTTGGTATAAAATGTACACTCACACTATCGCTATTCCTTTCGTTCAGAAGCGCGCGCGTTAATTTGCTTCGTTTTTTTCAGTTCATCTTTAGAAACATTAGTATGCCCGATCAAGATGTGCAGTTCTTTTTCTTATTATTTGTGTTTCGTTTGTCCTGATCGTGTTGTTAATAGTGCATTTAGCATATGTTAACACTTAACACAAGGCGTCTTGCTGTTCGTTCCTCGTTTCGTTACTTGTAATTTACTGTTTGCTTGTTGCGGTTATACTTTGCCTAAAGACCATATAAACTGTGTCTGTGGTGAGGGACCTAAGATCACCGTTTCGATTTTGTTAAAAAATTTATATTCGTACTCGTCGATTGCGGGATGCAGAAAACTTGAACACCATCCACCCGTGGCGAATGGCACCCTAATGTTCCCAGCCATAATATGGCATACATCTTTTGTTTCGTTTTCGTGGTAACTTTTCTATGTTTCGTCTACACTGACTGGCAATTGTAAACACTAGAGCAAATAGACTTTTGCTGTTTGGTAACTTTTTAATTGGCGTAATAAGTGTGTGTGTCGGATTAGTGCAGACAATTGTTTTCTATTTTACGTTTTCTGCAACAGTGTATGAGATGGATATGGAGAAATGAAAAGCGGTCAGGAGAAAGTTAACCACTTTTACTCCCATTCCATTCATAACTTATGACTTTTAGTGAGGCATATTGTCTGAAATCTGTTGCAATCGAATCATTGCACGCTGTTCAGTTGCTGCTAGCTTACTCACGCATCTACACTTATTCCCATGTGCTTGACGGTTCTATTATTTATAACACTTTCAAGAGATCCAATTCGTTGGTTTGGGCACGCATGAGCGTACGATGATGTATAATTTCGACTCATTTAAGTAAACGTGTCCACGTTGCAACCACCTAGCTGACACAATATGCCTAGAGTAAGATTGTTTCCTCCCAACGCACACACACAACACACACCACACATACATATTTCTGATGACCATTTGAACCAACTCCAGAGTCCAACCTCCAGTTACTCCAAATGTCTGCCTCCACTGCCCATAGTTATACACACAACCACATTAGGAAGCTTCTCACAGAGAAACAAAAGTGGAAAAGGGCAATAGAGCTCAACGGAATCATAAATTTAATAGCTTATAGAAAAGGCTGGTAAAAATGTACTTTGCGTGAAAATTATAAACAAAATTAACGTTCTGACGAATCTACAGAGACAGTGTTAGGCACGGGAAGAGTATAAAAACTCGTAAGAAAAACAAGCAAATACTACTCTAGGAGCGTCGGTAGACAAAAAGCAAGAATATCTGTAATGAAAGTATGCTGTAGAAACATGAAACACGAGATAGCTGGAAAGGGTTCAAATCGAGTTTCATGCGTTCATGCTGCAAATGCAAATGGTTATTGTACAATTGTTTTCAAAACACAACCATTTCTCCACATCCGGAGGTGGACCTCGTGAGAGTAGTAGTTGTCTGCCCATTTTCCGTTCAATCCATTCTGCTTACTCGGAACGTAACGGTTTTAATATGATATAGATATTGTGTTGCATCTACACGAGCCAATAATTTAATCAACACTGTACTACGGGATCAGGTGTAGTGATTTTGCGTGAGTAAAGGTGAGGTATAACGTATGAATAAGATTAATTCGTGTAATACTTACTAGCAACAAAGCGAAGCAAAATCGAACTAATCAAAAACACGCGCGCGTATGTAACGACCGAAACGACGATCCGCAACAATATTTGAAGTTGTTAAATTGAGACGGTTTTGTGTACATAGTCCTGAACACTATGTGTCGCAGTAGGAACGGGAAACATATTCTAACAAAGCAGCAGTTTGCGAAGCGTCATCATTGCATTCTACACCGGAAACGATAGAATAAATCGAGGGCAATTGTTGAGCATACAGGAAGGAATGATCTACGCACCCATTTGAGGACAATGGGTAAGAATATCCATTGTTATAATTTTAGCGCACTTGTTGCTTGTGGTATTCGATTATACTTCTCATCGTGCTGCGAATAAGCGTAGGGTTCTGCTTTCCGCCAGACATAACACATACACACCACTAAGCAAACATAGAAAAACACACTTAAAGCTCACGCATACGCACACGTACAACCTGACCTTGATGGATGGTTAATATCTATATAAATGCAACAGTTACTTAACAACAACAATTACAATGGGCAGTGATACACGTGTTCACGATCAATTGTGTTTCATTTTTTCTCCCCGGGAGGTGATAAACCAATCTGGCGATTCAAATCGATGAAAGTTATCGGTGATAATCGTTGAAGACAATAGGGAGCTTTGTTAGGTTCGGTTTCCATTTACATTCGATTTAAACATCGCAAGTTTTATTTTGATACTGTTGTTACAACACCATTTCGCCTAGGGATGATCTTTCAAATCAATGCGAATCATGCAATCCTTCTCGATTGCTGGGACATCGCAAGTTTTGAACTATATGTAACATATGATTATTTGAGTTCATACATCAAGTCAAGCAAGATACCGAAACAGGAGAAGTGGACATGCAAATACACACTAAAAGAAGAAAAAAAACTGCGCTGTGAATGAAAATATTGATGTGATTTTTTGTGATCGTTATTGTTACTGCAGAGAGTTCAAGAGTTTGGATGCGAAAGATATGAATAAAATAAGGGAACACTTCAGGCAAATGGAGTGTAATATAGTCAGAACAGATCGCCAATAATTTAATCAACACTGTACTACGGGATCAGGTGTAGTGATTTTGCGTGAGTAAAGGTGAGGTATAACGTATGAATAGGGGGGGGGGGGGGGGGGGGGTTAAACTAGAGATCAGAATACGGACGGGAGGGAGTGTGAGTGATAATAGACATAGACTGTGTTCGAGTCCGAATCGACAAGAATGAAGGAGCAGAAATCAGCTGGCTTGTGAACGCATGTGTTGGATATAGGGATATTTATTAAACTTTTGAAGTTTATTAGGTCGATCGACAAGCGGTGGGTTATCCTGACAGATGGGCGGACAATAACGACACACGAGCGGTCTAGTCGCTTAGAAGCGAAACCTGTTCAAGCTACTATCCGTTGAAGTGTTTCTGAAAGTAAAAAGCATAGTGATTGGAAATTGCAGTGCAATAATGGATGTAAGATTTAATTAATTAAAAGCAGAATGGTTAGTACGTTTCGAAGAAGTGACTGGTATAGGTAAAACTAGTTAACGTAGCGTGCCCGCCCACCAAAAGGTGATCAGTAGTAGTGTTAGATTGTGTGTTGAAATTGTTTACCGTTCAGTAACTGTTTCTATTCTTTTCTGTTCTTTTTTATGCTGTGAACCTGGTTGAAACGTTTTGGCTCAAGTAAGCAATTCAAGATTTGTTTCGAAATTCAAAATTATTATACATAAATCAGTTACAGACTCAGTGTGCAGCCGCCGTTTGTCTGACATTCGAAGAAGGAGAAAATAAGAGTAGGGAATTGCTTTGAAAACATATTGTAAACGTTACCATTAATTGTTATTTTCGTTTTTATGCGGAAGAAAACCGACAAATCTTTTTACTTAAATCATACGGATTCATTAGGCGTAATAAATAACGAATGTGCGGATTGCTTATGCATTTATTGGATGACGCATAGGCCCTGAGTTCTGCCCATGAGAGGAAGATTTAGGGTGAGTGTTGGTGACGACGCAGCGGTGGAAGAAAACTGAAACAATTGGATTGTGATATTTGCAAAAGAGTATAGTCGTTCATTATTTAATTTTTCAAGAGTTTGGATGCGAAAGATATGAATAAAATAAGGGAACACTTCAGGCAAATGGAGTGTAATATAGTCAGAACAGATAAACCAAGATCCTTTTGTAAACCTGCCTAAGTAATAGTCAATCAATATTGAAATCATAACAAAAAATACATTGCAGCAATATTGTAACACAGAAGAAATTGCAGCAATATTGTAACACAGAAAAAAAACTTAGTGAATATACATAGATCGACACACACGAACGAACATATGATGATTAATTTTCACTTTCGTTATCGTTTACGCAGCAATTGGTTACCATTTTAATACATAACTGCAAGCACTTATACCATAACATAACACGCAAGCACTTTTTACGATAATAAGTTTGATTATGTAAGAAGATATACTAGGAACGGGTTAACAAATACTATATTTTTAGTTAAGACAGCTTCTCGACAGCAACATTACAGTGGATGTTTTAAATATCTCCGATTTCTATGCACAAACAATAACTACCGATGCGAAGGGTGAGAAGAGGGGGGGGGGGGGGTAATGCAACAGTTACCCAAGTTTTATGCTCATGTAGCCATATGTTACCAACAGGTAGATAAGCACGAAGCAAAATTCCCAACAGACGACTATGAATTTCGATAGGGATTTTTTTTTAAACTGCAAAATCCGGTACATAGATACATTTCAATGCACAAAACAAAGAGATACCCGTATTATTTACGCCTTATGAATGGTTTGATAAGCGCCTGCTTCGACAAGCTCAAAAGCGAAATGCGAAATAGTCAGATAAAAAATCCGATTACATTTTTATTATTGCAGCTAACCGTATAACGAATTCGAGTCATTTTCTATATTGTTAAGATTTTTTTGTTTTGTTTCATACAAGAAATATCCAGATTAACTAAGTCCGTTGCATTTGATTGTCAGGTCGTTCTGAACGAATGCAGTCAAATGGCGATTGTGTTTTTACTTCTTATTTGGTTGCATAGCATACTAGAAGAAATGAAATCACATATAAACAAAAAAAAACAGCAAGAGAGAGGGTGAGGGAGAGAGAGAGAGAGAAAGAGAAAGAGAAAGAGAAAGAGAAAGAGGAA
>KZ072329.1:38516-55537 GCA_002091845.1 Anopheles cracens
CGGGAAGTGATTAGTGATAAGATAGAATGAAAAACGGTTTGTAGCAGGCAATAACGGCGGGGTCAATCACATAATCATAATACATTTTAGTATTGTTTAGTAAATACGAATTTACGCAGGTGTGTTAATCGGTGCGTAGTTAGTTGTTGTTGTGTGTGTATTGTTCGTTTTGTTTTTCAACAAAATAGTAATTATCATTTGCATTTTAATATTAATTGGTTGATTGTTCGATGATTGTTCGTTGCAAGACAATATTTCGTTTGGCACGTGTTAATATTATTGTGTAGGAAGTCGAAGATACGTCCACCGGCGTAAACAAATTCGGCAGAGAAGAAGGAAGAGAAAGAGAAATAGAGAGAAAATGTTATGGTTAGTTTCAGTTAGTGCCAATACTTAGTATGTGTAGAAGGGTGTTGCTACATTATTATAATTAGTTTGCATTCGCTCATACTACTATTCTCAGCACGAAAGACAGAAACATAAGCTAATTCTACAAAATTTGGAAAACCATTAAATGTTATAGTCTTCTAAAGAATGTTCGAAAAAACGTAACAACAAAAACACTCATAAACAGAAATGACCGTAGACAGGACACATATAAACATAGAGGTACTGATATGAAACATACACATAAATCGGAGAAAAAAAAAAAAAAAAAAACAAAAATGAAGAACAAGAACACAGAAAGCCTCTGGTTGCGATAGATAGCCGCAGCACCCCAAGGCCCAGCCAAAAAAAAAGAGGTTTAGACGATTTCAGTGCAAAAGGACAACCAACAAGTTTCATTAAATCGTTCATCCACTCGGTTTGTGCGAACAGAATAGGAGGAGAAGTGCTAGAAGAATATATTATCGTGTATATGCTGCCGATGGGTGCTATTCCCCAAACTTGAAAGATTAATTGAATGATAACGGAATGACCATTTCCAATAATAATAGCTGGTATTTGAGTGTAGTTGGGCGGGTTTAGAATACACAGTTACAATTTAAAAATGCAGACATATGTAAGTTGGTGTTAGTGAAACAATCGAAGTTTGCAATGTGCCATGTGTTCCCCTGTTGCTTTTGCCGGACCAGCAATAGAGAAACCTACGAAATATTTTATTGATCGACTAATTGTTAGTACCTCCCCCCACAGTTATTGGAAATCCCCAATACCCACTAAAGCATGAATTTACTTTATCAATCCATTAAAGATTTTAATCATGCCTTTCTACAAAATTATGGAAAAGTTAATTCAAAATTCAGTTAAGTGTTAAGATCTATTATCCCGTCGCCTGTTTATCCGTATCATACAAACTGTTCCGTTTACCTTCATTCGATTAAAGCTATCGCAACAATTCGTGTTATGGTTTACATTCCTTTGTTCAATTGCGATTGTACAAGAAATTATCGCAGGCGTTGTCGTACATTCCAATATTGATATATTGTATTGCGAGGCAATGCCAACAATAACTAGATCTTTCTTCCAATTTGCCGTCTCAGCCATACTAACGAAGACAATTAAGGACAGAATGGAACGTTTGCCAGGGACACTCCTTCGATACCAGAGATCACCTGGTTTGTCACAGTTCCAATGCTCTGCTGCTGTTATCTTCACTTTCGACTTTAACGAAACAAAAAGAAAGAGACACGTTCGATTGAACAACCAGAAATTAGGCCACACACGTATTATACCGCGTTATCTAGCGTCCCATCCATGTTCGTATAGTGCTCTTTCGCAACTGATTACGTCACACGACTACCATACATTTCTACTCCCAGCCTGGTTTTCTCCATTGGATTTTGAGACTTCAGATCCGCCACCTAAAAAGAAAGAAAAGAAATATGTTAATAAAAGGAAATAGTTGGTTTATGTAACTCAGCATAGAATTTGCGTGATGTATGGATGGACGGTGGGGGTCGGACACTTAAACGGTATAAGAGGGATATGGAAGGACGATATTGTATTGTATCGTAGGAGAAGTATGAATGGATTCATTGGGATAGACAAATAGATGTTTGGTCCGTTATTATGTGTCCTTGGCCGAAGTCCTCCGTTAATTCAATAAATAACACTTCAAAAGTGGTAGCTTCATTCACTGGTCTTTTCCAAACGCACAACCTGTAAAAGAGGATTATACAAACGAAGAAGCAAAAAAAATACATCACAACGAATGTTTCTTTTTTATTTTACTTTTATATTTCTATAATGCATAAAACAACTTACGATTATAAAAATGGTAATGATGTATTAGAATTAATATAAAAAACATACGATCGTTCGTTCGCACGATTCTCGCGTGCTTCGTTTCACTGTTGCTTTTATTTTAACTAGTATGGCTATTTACGCCCTTACGTAATCGTTGTTTGATTTTTCAACGGCCGGCCGGTTTTTTTCTAGCGGCGCACTCGTTTGTGATGGAATGACATATGGGGAAAGGAATAATGTGTATACTTCTCGTCGACGGTGCTCTGTTTCATGTGTGTGTATGTGTTGTTATTATATGTACGTTTACTTCCTAACAACGCAAACATGTGTGATGAAGATTGTTCTAATCAAAAATTTAACTTCTCAAGATTTTTTTCATTTCGTACTCGTGAATGGTAATTTTTTCTCCCCGTTTGTTTGTCCCTGCCTTCCTTGATCAAGCTTTTTTGTGTGTTAAATTAATGAGTATTCAAAATACATTTAAAAAAACGATGAAACAAAAAAGAGAAATTAGAGTAAAAAAGATAATTATTGCCAGAAAGCATCCACAGCACACTAACAGTAGAAAATGGAGAGAAGAGCCCTTATCTACCACATCGACATATTGCTGCTTAACATCAAAATCGCTTATGCTTTATAGTATTTTTTATTCAGATGTGTATGTTTATTTCAAGGCATTTAGAAAGTCAGCCATGATGTCGCAGTTCTAAAGCCAATGGTTTGGATGTTTGTAAAAAACTGTTTGGAAAAATTGTTTCGATGTTTGTAATGTTTGTAAAAGCCGATTTTGTAATTTTTTTTTATCATGGCAAACATACAAAACACGCACCACCACAACGAGGCGTTTGCTATCGAAACAGATTATTATACTATTTGTTCCATTTCTATGCCACCATATCGAACAACGAGCAGCTTTCGCTACCTCATCTGGAATCTCTCTGATCGTCTTTTTTATACACATCAACACAACTACCACTGTGTTCTGGCACGATGACTTACAATTCCAAACAATAAAATAGTGGTAGTGGTAATTATGTTCCACGTATTCTCTCAAGGAGACTTAGACCCATTCCCCTCATATAGATTTAATATTTAGATATCTATAAAAAATAAAACCCTATTCAATAAAAATAACGAGTAAAAGAAAGGCACATATGGTAGGAAACATTTGTATACGATAAGACTTACAAAAAAAACGTGATCAAAAACTTTCATTTGCTTGTTAACCTTTCTGCCGACACTATTGTTAGCCTTTTTTTTAATTCTTTGTCAAAACTGCTTCCCTCTCAGGCGAAGTTGAGAACATTAAAATATTTGCCGCTGTGGCAAGGGCAACTATAGCTTATTGCGATTTCTGTACCAATTTTCTTTGTATAAATTTATATTCAAACATCGTGTTTTCTATGCCCAACGCCGAAGACATTATTGTACACTCAAGATCTATTTGTGTTTGCTGCTTAAAGAATTTAATTTGAAAAAGTGTTATTATATTAGATTGAATACAAAATGCGTTTAGAAAAAAACATAGGCTATTTCTAACTGCCATAGCTGTTCTCTCTGTTAGAGCGAAATAAAAATAAAAATTATCTGAAAAGAATGAAATTGAACAAAACATAAGCCTATTTCATAATGTATTCGTTGAGGTATGACGTTGTTTCATTACTAGTAAATCGTGTTATCGTACTAAAACTGAAATGTGCGTAACACCTTATCTCACGTCTTATTATCGCGTGACATTCGCTGGAGAGACACACGATACCACACGATGTCAGTAAAGCAGTGCAATGTATGCAAAACGGTAACAATTTTCAACAAAACTTTCTCTTGCGTTATAGTGCTCTTGCTTATCGGTGTTGAATCGTGAATTCCATCCTAACTCTAACAGTGATAACTATTCGATGAAAAAAAAAACAACAACCCACCACAAATATTCTTCGCCCGCCGTCTAACGGAAGTAGATTCGTGCGAACATTCTTCATCTGGTACTTTGTCGTCGTACGTGCGTTTTCCGCTTCTTTTGTTTATTTTCACACTATCAATGTTTTCGTTCCCTTCGAGGGTTTTTTTTTAAAAAACGATGAAACAAAAAAGAGAAATTAGAGTAAAAAAGATAATTATTGCCAGAAAGCATCCACAGCACACTAACAGTAGAAAATGGAGAGAAGAGCCCTTATCTACCACATCGACATATTGCTGCTTAACATCAAAATCGCTTATGCTTTATAGTATTTTTTATTCAGATGTGTATGTTTATTTCAAGGCATTTAGAAAGTCAGCCATGATGTCGCAGTTCTAAAGCCAATGGTTTGGATGTTTGTAAAAAACTGTTTGGAAAAATTGTTTCGATGTTTGTAATGTTTGTAAAAGCCGATTTTGTAAAAACAAACATCCAAAACTTCAACCGAAATGATAGAAAGAGAGCTAGTGAAGCTCGTGCATATTTCCATACCGAAGTACTGTAAAGACTTACTTTGGCAGCTTTTAAATATTTTGTCTTTTGGAAATGAATGTTGACCAAACTCAAATTTGAATTGGGTTCCTATATGTACTTCCTGTGGTGGAAAGAAATTCACAAATTTTAGTAAAGTTGCGAAAGCATGTAATTACATTTGAGACATTTCTAAAGTATTAAGAGATGGGCTAGGATTACAAACAATAACACTGTGATCGAATGGTTTACAGCAGAAATCATCTATCCATACTATCTATTTCATAATGGAGATGTAAAGAAATAACCATGCCATTCCCTCGTTACCATGCATGTTGAGCTTTATCCGGCGTTATCAACTATGCGAGGACAAATGCTCATGTGTCCATTTGCCGTGAATTTTATTTTGCGCCTATATCGCTTCACTACTATTGTAAAATTCTGTTGCCTGAGATGTTTACCTTTTTTGTGTGACTATTTTGCATTCAAATATCTCTTGCTTGGTCTTGGTCTGTTTGTTGTGTTTTTTTTTCTTCCTTTCCTTTCTCTCATTTTGTTTTAGTTACATTTCTATCTGTGGCTTTATCCTCCTGTATGGTGTGCGGTCAATTACTACAGCAGTGTGGTTGATTTACTGGTTTTACTGCTCCAGCGCCACTGTTCACAACGAAACTATTTACAACCAACGAAATTAATTAATTATGGCATATTACCGCTGTGCTGTGCGTCATTGTTCAGCCGTACAACAGCACAGCGAAACGTATGATACGTATGATGCGATGAAATACAAAAAAAATCCCCGTTTGTTTGTCCCTGCCTTCCTTGATCAAGCTTTTTTGTGTGTTAAATTAATGAGTATTCAAAATACATTTAAAAAAACGATGAAACAAAAAAGAGAAATTAGAGTAAAAAAGATAATTATTGCCAGAAAGCATCCACAGCACACTAACAGTAGAAAAAAAAATGTAAGTGTGCAGTGTATCCTAGAGTCCTTCTTTGTTTATTTCCGTTGCCTTTTTTGTTTTATATTCTATATCAAAAGAAACGAACGAAAAAAAGACACTTTGAACGACAGCATTTGTTATTATTTGTATTTTTATGTATGTATGACCTTGTTTAAAATCGGTTTCAAGATATGTTGCATACTTACATAATGAACCCCTCCGCCAATTATTCATCACTCAGTGAATTCGAAACGATATCTAGCAATAAGTTGTAATATGCAAACTGTTGTCAGGTAGGGGAATAATATCCATTGAACAGCGAGACTGGTGACGATATGATGTAAATTCTATGATAAGCTTTTATATGAACACGAAAAAAAAAAAAAAAAAACAATATAACGAAGCCAAAAATATCGTCATAGGGCCGTGAGCAAGAGATTATATGGCTCACGAATACGTGGATTAAAAATGTGCAAATAGTTGTAATAAAGTAGTAACAGCATGCCCATAATAGATATATTTTCAAACTCAGAATGTGTTAGAAGAGTAAAGAATATAACTGACAGATTGATAAGAAAAACTCGATTGGTCACATTGAACAATTCAAGCCAACCTGATGAATAAAAGATCGTGGGATGCAATATTTAAGTCACTACCACCCTTGCACACCCCAAACAACTCGTTAGTGAGTACAAATATACAAGCAAAGAAGGTTAAACCGTTCGGGCAGAACAAATGAAAACAAAAATACCTAGTTGCGATAGAGACGCTAAAGTAAAATCACACGAAAAAGAAACAAATATTTGCGTTAGGTTCAACACATCTACAAAACAAAACATAAAAAACGTAAAATGAGTTATTAGAACAAGTTCCGCGGTAGTGTGTTTTCTTCGTTACGATTTGTAACATATTTAAAACCTTCGACCTAATGCGCACCGATTGAAATGAAAATATCACAGAGTAGTGTTTTCTTCGTTACGATTTGTAACATATTTAAAACCTTCGACCTAATGCGCACCGATTGAAATGAAAATATCACAGAGTCTTGTTCCATTTCGTTTTGAGTGAGTGACTGTGTGCTATTTTGATTGTATGAGCAGAATGAGTGGAGTGGAGTGACTGATCTTGTATGGACAACGAACAGAATTTTAACGAAGAAGGAAAAAAAATGCAAACGAACAAAAATCAATCAAACAACATACACAATTTTATTTGTTCACATTTACTTTTCGATTAAGTTAAGTGCTTTAGCTCTTTCCAATTGGCAATCAAATTTGTACAAAAAAGCTTCCGCAATTGTTAATAATAATAACACGTTTCCTTAATCAAATTTACAGGTAAAATGTATATTAGTTGTTCGGCTTTGACTAATCAATGGCTGCAAAATGATAGTCCCATTACCGTTGTACTTGGTTGTTTACGGGCTTGTCCACAAAACGTGTATATACTTGGCATTGTTAAGAGATTTAATGATCGACAGTCATAACATGATAAGAATTATATCGTTTTCTTTCGATTTAGTGGGTTTGTTAAACCGTCAGATGAAAAAATGTATTTTAATGACGGCTTAAATGATACGGAATGGTGGACAAATTTGCTAAAGAACGAAACATCTTTTGTATTAAAAATGGTTTTCGGTTGTACGGTGTCATAGGATTAACTAATACTTTATTGTGCATTTCTTTTGGCTAATTTAATCATATATTCATTTTCCCTTAAACAACTGCAAGCTGTTAAAGATACTAAGATAACTTTATTACAACTTTTTTGCTATTTTCATTTTGTTTGTGTGATTGTGATGTACTTTTCTGATTTATCGCTTTACTTTTTCTCTTTTCTTCACTCACTAGACTAGCTAGACGCATTTCTGTTAGTTAACTTTACCTTATTTCTAATTGATGTTTTTCTTTTTTTTTCTTTTTTTACGTTTTTATGTGCGTGTGACGTTTTTATATTGTGTGATATGTTGTGTTGTGTTACGTTTTTTTGTGCTGCCTTTGCGCTCGATTATCCTTTTGGGGGTTACTGTTTGCCGTGCCTACCTTTTTGTGTTGATTGGAATGCTTCTACCCTGTACCATGTGGTCGCGCGCAAATTTTCGGCCTGCCTGCGACACTTGCTTGCTGGCGTATAGCCGAAGATCTGAGCATCACAAAACTAGGTGGCCTGACGTGGGATCAGCTGGACGCACGCCTGTTTCCTGGATCGGCTGGAGCCTTACTAACGGCTACTGCAATGCCACTCGTGACCACGCTCCGCGAGGGTCACCATCCGCTGGTGTTTCCCCGTGATTTGTCGGTTAGTCCCGTGAACGTGAAGTGCACCTCTTCGGCATCATCGTCGTCCTCAACCGGTGGTACGGCGGTCAGCAATAATGGTAGCAATAGTGGTGTTAATCTGTTGAATAACAACAATAACACCACGAGCAACAATAATAATAATCATAGAAGCGGAGGGCTTGGAGGAGGCAACGGTGGTGACGGTGTTGGCAACAGCAGCAACAGCATGAGTGTATCGTCTTTGCAGTGTGGCGACCTGTCCGGCTGCGGATTTGCGTGTCCGGACTGTGGTCGAACGTACAAGCTGAAATCCTCGCTACGCAACCACCAGAAGTGGGAATGTGGCAAGGAGCCACAGTTTCAGTGTCCGTACTGCGTGTATCGAGCGAAGCAAAAGATGCACATCGGTCGGCACATGGAACGTATGCACAAGGAGCGATACTTCAAGATGGAGGGCGACAAGGTGATAGCACTCGAAGATCCCGCCAGTTTGGCGCTGGATCTCAACCATACCGTTTGAACGGACGAAATTCGGAGAATGACGGTGTAATCCTGTACAAGCGGAACCATCGGTGGTGGATGGATCATGTCGCCAAGAAGCGAGCGACATGCAAGGTAGGCAAGCTACCAGCACAACCATTAGGCTTAAGTAACAGAGTAAATGATTTACTTTAAAAAATGGAACAGCCGTGAAATCGACAGTGAATACCATCATTATCAAGTTTTTTTTATTTTTTTTAGTAACTTTTTTCCGGAACTGCATTATTCCATTCTCTGATGTCTTTTCGTTCGTCTGTCGTCACTAACAAATAGAACAATTCGAAAGTATAGACGCGTACTACATCGCCGCGCGTGGGCACCAACAACAACATATATCGTTGCGTCTATAAATGAATGTTGAGTTTTGTTTGTTTTTATATCAATCAAATTGCATATGGAATGATTTAGTTCTTCACATAGTGTTTTTTTACAATCATAACAATCAAAGTTACATACCAATGCATTACTATTACTTAACCCGCAATATGTGTCTATCTAAAATGCTCTGTAATTATGCCTTGTTTAACTTTCTTATACGATCTATGCTAATCCAATCGAATGATTTCAAAATGAATCGATATATCTGATTCATGCACTTCTGTGGAAGACTGGTAAAACAAATGATTCAGAATGCGTACAATATATGCGTAAGCTTCGCGAAATGTTACGTTTGTAATAGAGCACAGAGGACGCGGCGATACATTCATGGCAGCGTACTATTTACATGCCGGCACTGTTTAAACTTATCATACAAATCTAACGGGCTCTACAAGACCATGGGAAAATTGGAATTAAAAAGAACAAACGGATCTATTTGCCGCCAAGACGCTCATTGCTTGAATACAATAACGAACCGAATCGTTTTTGTTTACAAGCCTCCACCCAACAACAAAAGTTGAATTGCGCGTTTTGGAATGATTTTCGACAAAGGTCGAACTATTTCCGTTCTCTGTTTACCAGGTCTCTTCTCAAAATACAAGACCATGAAGGAAGTGTACCGGTAGTAGAATGACGCCCACATTCTACTTTGTACGCTAAATATCGACGACATTGCTACTGCAAATAAGCTTCACGTGATCTACTTAACAGTTGTTATACAGGTATAACCTTGCTTATAAATGTTATGGCTTTCGATGTACCTCGATTGTCTTGGTCAAGATCCTGCTTCTAGGATCCTGTAAAAAAAAAAAAGAATGTGTTTTAGTTGTTGTCTGTTACCTACGCATATTCTGTTCGTTGCAGATGAAATCAGTATTTAGCATTCCAAGTAGATATTTTTACAATGCCATCACACGTAGTCACAGTATATATATACAAAAGTCGGAATGGATGGTCTTCGCAGTTAAAACAATAGTCGTGTCTGATAAGAGGGCGGCAACGAGACGGTGCCAAATGTGTTGCTTATTAACGTAATCAATCATTCGAACGGAGCATAAATTAATATGGACGTGAGCAAGCATGATGTACTCAGAAGTGACGCATTTACGAAAGTCGAATATTAAGTAGCAGATGCTATGGAAGCACTCAAACAACTCTTCATGCTGCTGCACCATGATATAAAGAACAGTATGGAAACTGTTCGCCTGACTGTCAGTAGAACCGATGTGGATTTTTTTTAACGAAATTCGTTTAATTTCATTTTGAAGCACCAGATTCCGTGCGTCTTTGCTGCAATGATCTTTTATTTCAGGAATGTTGATGAAAATTTCCGTTTTCAGATACATCCATCTCAGGCGTTGAGTCTGAGAGCGGTACGAATGATCCTATCTTTCTACTGATCTGACCTTAGTGCGAACACTCGGTCGACGCCACACCAATATGAATACAATTTTCACTTCATTGCAGTTCTCCAAATTTAGTTTTGTGGTTCAATCTTTTTGTGATCGATTATATTTTATTGAGGTCCTATTTATTAAAAACAACTCATATTTTTAATGTAACGAGGTTTACCCGAAATGCAATCAGAGACTGGACCTCTTTTTGGGCTTTTCTTTCTTATTTATACACTTTTTTCATTCTCAACAATTGAAATCACAGCAAATTGAGCATAATTTAAACGAATGCGTCGTTTGATTTTGCTGTAAAAGTTTTCGGACAATAATTACACTTCCACACGTAGGTGATTCAGTACAGCTGCAAGTTAATCGCGCGCACCTGCGGTGTGTTAAGAGTAGTGCAACTGCATTTCGAAGGGGTATACACATTAGGACAACATTAAGCTAACACAGGTGTTTGTTTCGTCATGTGACCTAGCCGAGAATGATATTTAAAATCGATTCATCAGGGTACAACCGACAAACCGAACTCACGCTAGTTCATCGAATAGTTATCACTGTTAGAGTTAGGATGGAATTCACGATTCAACACCGATAAGCAAGAGCACTATAACGCAAGAGAAAGTTTTGTTGAAAATTGTTACCGTTTTGCATACATTGCACTGCTTTACTGACATCGTGTGGTATCGTGTGTCTCTCCAGCGAATGTCACGCGATAATAAGACGTGAGATAAGGTGTTACGCACATTTCAGTTTTAGTACGATAACACGATTTACTAGTAATGAAACAACGTCATACCTCAACGAATACATTATGAAATAGGCTTATGTTTTGTTCAATTTCATTCTTTTCAGATAATTTTTATTTTTATTTCGCTCTAACAGAGAGAACAGCTATGGCAGTTAGAAATAGCCTATGTTTTTTTCTAAACGCATTTTGTATTCAATCTAATATAATAACACTTTTTCAAATTAAATTCTTTAAGCAGCAAACACAAATAGATCTTGAGTGTACAATAATGTCTTCGGCGTTGGGCATAGAAAACACGATGTTTGAATATAAATTTATACAAAGAAAATTGGTACAGAAATCGCAATAAGCTATAGTTGCCCTTGCCACAGCGGCAAATATTTTAATGTTCTCAACTTCGCCTGAGAGGGAAGCAGTTTTGACAAAGAATTATTTTTTTTCTATTATAGCTACTTAAGTTACAGAGGTGTTCAATTATTTGACAATATACAGTTTCCGACGTGTATAGATGTAAAACATGAATCTATTAAACTTGAGACAAGCAAATGTGATTGCATGGTTTACAAGCCTTTTGCTTCCTGTAACTTATTCTTAGGACTCATCAAACGGTTTTAGTTTCGGTACATCTGCTTTTGGCTCATCATTTAATGGTATTTATTGCCTTGGTTTTATAGGAACGAATGTATAATGACGATAAATATAACTTATGGAAAAGATATGAAAAAACCTAGTTCGAAATATAATAAAAAACGTCTTTGATAATCTAATCTTTACTGCACAGCAATATATTCTGTATCTCTGTTTTCATTTTTCAATAATGATTGGATTAGAGCAAATATGTTCAGTCCATAGCACAAATTTATTTTGTGAAACAACAAAAAAACGAACAACTGACCTCATGAATCACACAAACAAGACCGGAGTGTGATCAAATAATAAAATACCAACTAAGTAACATTAACATATAAAACAACAATAGTACAGAATGTACATTATATCATAATGAATCAGACAGTATTTCAAAAAATGCAAATAACTGATACAACATATGAAATTGCAGCCACGCCAGTAAATAATTCATATTTATGCAACGAATATATAATGCATGACTATGCTCCCGGCACACCGTATTGATCACGTTATTTTTATTCTAAATCTGAATGTTAAAATATTGGGGACTGTAATTTTATAGTTGTAGTGACTGATATCTCAAATTCAACTTAAAGTATAAAATGATGTGTAAACAAATACCGGAATTAATAATAAAAACAAAATGTTTGTGAATAAACAACTTAAAGATTTTTCCGGTGGGATGCAATCATACGAACTGGAAATATTCACAACCCTTTCCTACCAAAACGAAACTCTTCTACTTTTTCTGTTACTGCCCCATCGTTGCTGTTGCCGACAATAAAGGCACTACAAGGTTCAATCGAATTTGAATATTCTACGGGATCGTTCCCAATGCAACCGTTACTGATGTCGCTACTGTACTGTGGATCAGTAGTTTTGGAACGTGCACTAACGATTGTTCGGTTACTATCGTTTACGGTACCAACAGCTACCCCATCGGTAGCATCATCCTCATCGTCGGCGATATCATCATCCTCATCGTCGGTTGTGATGATGCGTATGGAGGCTGTGGTACCACCAGCGATAAGATGCCGAGCACCGTTGTTTCCTGCACTGCTGCAGCTGGTGTTGTGGTTAATGTTACCATCCGTGGCACCAACTATTGACACCGCTTGTACATCGGCATCCGTTGCGCATGGATGATGATGCGACTGTGGACAATCCTCTTCGCCATGTTTAATGCGATTGTGCGTCTTAAGATTATGTTTGTATTTCGTTGCAAAATCGCAATGCACACAATGAAATTGGGGCTTGACACCACACTCTTTACGCTCGTGTCGCTTCCAGGTATATTTAGTGCGATACAACTTGCCACATTGGCGACACTTGTATATCGCTGCCTCTGCCGTCGGTACAATTGCTCCAACACTACCAGTGCCGCCACCCGAATACACATGGGAATATTTGTTTTCCAAATATTTCCACATCATCCACGACTGCTTATTCGATTGTTGATGGAGAGCAGCGTCATTTTCAGTAAAGCGGATTCCACCATCATGGGAAGATTTCTTCGCTACTGATGCGAACGCTGCTGCGGCAGCAACTGCTGCTGCCATGGCGGTAGTAGACGACGTGTCGACGAATTCAACTAGAAAGTGATAACAGGAAAGGAATCAGGTGCATGAGGATAAGGATAGGGAGAGGGAGAGGAAGGGTGGGAGATAAAAAACAATATCAATTAGCTCAAATATGTATATAGAATATTTGAATATTTTCTATGTTTCATTGTTTTTGATAGCATCTTGTCCTTCTCTATTGGTTTCGCCCATGTACATCGTACTTTTTTCCATTTGCCTTACTGAATATTGGATTACCTGAAAAAGAAGAGAAAAGGATAAGTTAGAAAAATAGAGAAAAAATAACAAATCAATACCAAAAAATCCAAGGCTTGGATTTCGCATCCATCAATTGTTATTGTAGTCTGATTTGGATAGGAATGGTGGTGGGAATATATGAAGGGCATATGGGAATGAGTATTTCAACTGACACAAGCAGAACGTACATGGAACATAGTAATGATAGCCGAACAAAGATTCAGAGCACACATTCACAACAGCACATAGACCATACAAATTATCATTTATCGATACACCATCTTCCAGTGAAGATTCCATTCCCTTCTTCGTTAAAATTCTGTTCGTTGTCCATACAAGATCAGTCACTCCACACCACTCATTCTGCTCATACAATCAAAATAGCACACAGTCACTCACTCAAAACGAAATGGAACAAGACTCTGTGATATTTTCATTTCAATCGGTGCGCATTAGGTCGAAGGTTTTAAATATGTTACAAATCGTAACGAAGAAAACACACTACCGCGGAACTTGTTCTAATAACTCATTTTACGTTTTTTATGTTTTGTTTTGTAGATGTGTTGAACCTAACGCAAATATTTGTTTCTTTTTCGTGTGATTTTACTTTAGCGTCTCTATCGCAACTAGGTATTTTTGTTTTCATTTGTTCTGCCCGAACGGTTTAACCTTCTTTGCTTGTATATTTGTACTCACTAACGAGTTGTTTGGGGTGTGCAAGGGTGGTAGTGACTTAAATATTGCATCCCACGATCTTTTATTCATCAGGTTGGCTTGAATTGTTCAATGTGACCAATCGAGTTTTTCTTATCAATCTGTCAGTTATATTCTTTACTCTTCCAACACATTCTGAGTTTGAAAATATATCTATTATGGGCATGCTGTTACTACTTTATTACAACTATTTGCACATTTTTAATCCACGTATTCGTGAGCCATATAATCTCTTGCTCACGGCCCTATGACGATATTTTTGGCTTCGTTATATTGTTTTTTTTTTCTTTTATATATAAAATGTATATGTATGTATGATAAACATCCTATACACAAAATAAGGTTGAGTTTGTTCGCTTACACACAACTAGCTTCTTAAGTGAAACGACCAGACCAAACATCGACAATTTATAAAATTCATACATATCATGCGCGTTTGTGTGAATCTAACAACTGATTTAGCTTTCATGTAGAACCTTTGCATTACACGGCTTGCTTATACTCACTGGTGTAAGCTTTCTGGTGAGCAATTTACTTTTTTTAATTTTCCAAAATATTCTCCATAATATGTACTATAACCATCTTCACCACCAAGAACATTTGTTTCTTTTTGTATATATCGATTTGGGAAAATTGCGGGTGAGCATAAATAATTGATCTCTGACACCTGCCCCTTTCATATCAACTCATTATATTGGATACAACCTGACAAAACTGGGCCGACGGCAGTGTATCAAGTAGTGTATTTCTATTTCCACATATGCATAGCGTAATTTTCCTCCACATTTTGTTGTCAATGTCTTATAATTTTGTTCAACAATGGATGCATAGACATTTAGTTACTTTGTATGTTTACAAGCATTGGACTAAAATAAAAAAGGCTTTCCATAAAAACAGCAACATAAAATATCAAATACATTTCGTAATTCGTTAAAAGAAATTAATCAAAAAAAGAGGGCATTATTTATCTGTTTTTCCACTGTTTTGCCCTGAAATTAACGTATGTCGTATCATATAAAATGCACATTGGAAGCAAATGTATGTGAATGAAATTAAATATTCTAACACAATACACCATCTTCCAGTGAAGATTCCATTCCCTTCTTCGTTAAAATTCTGTTCGTTGTCCATACAAGATCAGTCACTCCACACCACTCATTCTGCTCATACAATCAAAATAGCACACAGTCACTCACTCAAAACGAAATAGAACAAAACTCTGTGATATTTTCATTTCAATCGGTGCGCATTAGGTCGAAGGTTTTAAATATGTTACAAATCGTAACGAAGAAAACACATAAGAAACACAAAAGGAAAGGGCTATAATTCGATATGGATTATGTACTACTTCGTAAAAATTAATGCATGAGATAATGTTCGCGGCAAATTTCAGCGGCGATGGGAAAACGTCAAACTCTTCAAGTTTGTCGAAAAGTTGAATGACGACACAAAGGAAATGGCGATAATAAAAAAGGACGAGACTAATCCCTTGCTCACTAGTACTTGGCGCACACTACACTCATACATACACTCTAGTTTAGATTAATATTTTAAACGTATGGATAATAGCAATCAGCAGAATTTTTAAATTATTGCATATCTTATGCACTAGTTTCAAAGAAAAACATTAATTGTAATATACTACGACCATGACCACTAGAGTGCAATTCCATCAGAAAATTAAGCTTTCACTTTCCATTAGTCGATCAGGGTCGCTTCAATTTGGCTCTGTCGATTTTGTAAAACGCTTTAATATGGATGGCAAAATCCCAAGCACTACAGATCCATGGAGAAATTTATAAAACTATGGTTTGATTAGCAAAAAATCGCATTTAGTGGGAAAGGTAAGAAACAGATGTAAAAGACGGTGTGCGGGTGTGTTTATAAGAAGGTTCTGTTGAGATATAGAAATACTACTATATAAATATGATACCTTACAGGAAATAGTAAATCTACGCCCACAGTATTTACCAACTGTTCGTGACACAATAAACCAAATTATTGTGATCGTTCAATTAATGTTTCTATAACCAAAACATAGTCCATGTTTTTACGGATTCTATTTTTTTCCACGTACGGGATAAGACCATTAAATGTACGTTAAACAATAATACGCCGGTCGATTGCATTCTATAAATTGTTATGATCTCTAATTTCTTCTTTTGAGTTTGGTGACAAACAAAAACTGATGTTCTCGCCTTTTGTTTATCTAATACGGAAAAGAGTGCACAGAACAAAAAGTGAATGAATACACTAAATTCACTGGGGCTCTTTAGGCGAAAATAAGGCTGACACAGATTTTAAAACCTTCGGTTAGGTTAAGGGAGGGCAAAGGAGGGTTGTGTGTGGCACTACTATATGCTGCATTGAGAAATGGAAACCAAAAAGGGTTAATTGATAAGTTACATCGAATGGCGTGATTTGTTTGATCTGCGGCGGCTCTCGAGCTGCGGCATCTCGGCATGATGCTTGCGTATGTGCACTCCTAGATTGCCGCGCTGCTTGGCCTTGTAGCTACAATATGGGCATTGGTGCGAAGCCTCCTTGCCGCCACACTCGACGTTTTCGTGGCGCCGCAATGTCGACTTCCAGCGATAGCGCTTACCACAGTGCCTACACACGTACTGACGAACCTCCCCGTCGTCCGTATCACTCACTACCGTCGACTCGTTCACCGTGTATTCGAATTTCCTCATGATATTCGGGTTTGCAAGTAACGCAAATTTACTGTCGCCCACGGATGCGTTCAGTAGCTTCGCTCCTCCGCTTGCCAAACTGCCACCTTCCTTGTTTAGCTTCAATTTCTTTGTATTGTACTTCGTGATGTGGTCGTCTTCATCGTCATCAGGCCCCAGCTCACCGCTCCCGTCGTCACCTCCTTCGTCCATCATATCCTGATCGTCATCTTCATCGTCGCTCTGAGATCCATTGTTGTCCATGTCCGACGAAACCT